>JABUQX010037347.1:0-22621 GCA_015478945.1 Trachelipus rathkii | reverse complement strand
CGTAAATAATAATAATAATAAATAAATAATAATAATAATAATAATAATTAATTAAAGATATTTATACGAATAATAATTAATTTGTCAAAATAAATATTTAATAACTTATAATAATAATAATAATAAATAATTATAAAAATCATAATAATAATAATTAATAATAATAATTATAATAATAATAATAACAACAACAACAACAACAACAACAACAACAACAACAACAACAACAACAACAACAACAACAACAACAACAACAACAACAACAACAACAACAAACAAACAAACAACAACACACAAACACAACAACAACAACAACAACAACAACAACAAACAACAACAACCAACAATAATTTATAATATTTAAAGTTATTTAATAATAAAATAATTAATGACATAATTAATAACAGATAATTAATAACAATAATAAAGCAATAATAATAACAATAATAATAACAAACTATAGTAATTCTAATAAATAATTACTACAATTCATAATGAATCAAAATAAATAATAATAATTGTATCATAATAATAATAATAATAATAATAATAATAATAATAATAATAATAATAATAATAATAATAATAATAATAATAATAATAATAATAATAATAATAATAATAATAAATGAAACGATGAGTGAAAAAAAAATATATCGTAATTTGTTTCCCAAATTTTATCATTGCCTCTGATTACGAGGTCAATATTGAGGGAAGAAAGATTTGAAACAGCCTTGTTATATGGCAATATATTAGCTCCACGGACTAAGGTGCTGTGTTTGATTTTCGATATTATGGTTCGATCCCCGCTCAAGTAAGATTTTAAGGGCAGCGTCCAATATTTGCTTTTGACTGTCCCCAATTTTCACCCCCCTAAAAATGGACATAAAATTCGTAATTTTCAGGCAATTTTGATGGAGAAAAAAGCAAACCGCAGCTTTTTCTGACCTTCCAAACCGGGTTCGTTTTCTTGTTTTTAATGCCATTGTAGTATTTATTTCATTTTTTCAAAACCTATGTTTTTGACATTTTTCGCATCAACTTCTACAATTTTTTTTGGAAATAACCTCAAACTTGAAATATACATAGAGAGAGAGATCAATTTCCTACAAAATGCACGAAATAGTCGTTTGATTTTTTGAAATTTGTGCTCAGCAATGTCGAACTTCAAAACCCACTTATTTTGGTTTTAAATGAAAAATTGCGATAATTTTTTTCTACTCATGCGACCTGGATGAAATTTCAGGAGCTGTTGTAGTCATGGGAGATGCAATTTTTTACTAACATAATTTATTTGTATATGCAGTAGTTTGGGATTTTTTCATGGAACAAATTTTCAAAAATATTTTGAAGATTTTTAAAAAAATATTTTTTTTTTTTTTTTTTACAGTTGTCACCACCACTCACGGGCAGAGCCCTATTCAAGGAGGGGGTGTTGCACGCCTAAAAATTGAATAACTAACGTAAATTACGGCAGATGAGCACAGACGGCAGGCTTCGAAGCGTGGGGGAGGGTTAATTAAATTCACAGGAAAAAATAGGAAAATGCTCTTAATAGTCAACAGAACAGAAGTGTCAGGAAAGAAGGAAGCACCGCAGTGAACTAGTCTAGAGTTACCAATTCAACACAAAACTCATGTGCAGATACAGCACCCCTTGTGCTACCTACCTGCTTACAGAGGGCACCGTAAAGGTGGTGGTACGCGGTTAATAAGTTCCCTTGAGCACCTGGCCGCTGACCGGAGTACCATAGAGAAGAAAGAGGATAATGAACCAAACATCGCCCGCCGCAAAAAGATTAGAGGGTCAAGGTGAGACGGGAAAGTTACAAAACAGGTTTTATAAGCCTTTTGGGCCGTTTGACTCGACCCTATCTATAAAGCCGGGTGAAAACCAGAGAGCCCCCCCAGATTTGAGAGCAGTATTCTACCCCAAACAAGGGCGGATAAGGCCTTTGTATAGCTGGTTGAGTAACTGATAAGAGGAAAAAAAATCTCGCAGTCTAAACAGAACTTCCAATTCTTTGAGGCCGCCCTAGCAAACCGTTGTGATGTGAACTGTTGTGATGTCGGGTTTCCAAGACATTTTTTTTTGTTTATGTTAAGGCCAACGGATGGTTTATATTGTCGACAGAAGGAAGAGACGAGAGAACGTCTCGAAAAGAGATAGGAAAGTTTAGAGGTGTTTTAGAGAGGGAGGGAGATGTAGAGAAGTTGGGTTTTTAAAAAATTGAAAAAATTCACACAGGGGTGTGTGAATGTGCGTATATTCTATTCCAGAATCAGGCGAGTAATAGAATCGGAAAATAAAAGAATTAAAAAAAAGAGAGGCATATCTAGAAGTAAAAGAGGGAGCATAATTGAAAATGAGGTTGAAGAAGATGAATGGTCGAGGTCGGTCATCGGGCATTATGATGTGGATAGAGTTAGGATGTGCAAGTGGAGAGGAAGATCATTAAATGAAAAAGTAGAGTAAAGTAGAGGAAGATAAGACAGAACCCTAAAGAACACCACTTGTTGGAAAGGAAGAAGAAGGAGGAAAGAAGGAAGGTCGCCCCATCAACAAACAGCCGATTATTGAGTGATTAAAGATGACAGAAACTTAGACATTAAGGCATGAAAGAGAAGGAGGGAATTCAAAGGAGGGAAGCTTGGAGACGCAAGTTGACGCGTGCCATACCCGGTCAATGCTTTGGATATGTCAAGCGCCACCACGCAAGCTCCCCGTAGTTCCTAAGGCGGGAGAGAAAAACCATAAATCAGTTATTATAGATAAGCGAGTACATCGCCAGTTGTAGACCTCGATCGACGATTGGCATGAATGGAGAAAGGAAGGAAGTGATTGAGATCCCAGATCGTCTAAGGAAATAAAATTTAGAAAGATTTCAAAGATATTATTGAGAACACCGGAAAAAATTTTATAGATTTATTAGTTAGAAGGATCAGAGTAGTTTCCTCTTTTCGGAATGAAAGGTTGGACATAGGGCCATGCTTCCAACACTGAGGGGAAAGTTTTAGTCATTTAAGGACATAAGGAATATAGTTTGAAACCGATGGGGAGGGGCAGACACGTCGGGAGCACACTCCCTCACAAAAACGGGAGGATTGCGCATCCGGTTCACCGCCCTCCCTAACCGTTTATATATTTCAGGAGCCCAATGTATCCGATCAAATGTAATCACAGGCAAAGACATAGGACACCTGAGATGAGAAGGAGTAGGAAGAGAATGCCAGAATCGTTCCAGGGTTAAGTTAGAAGGAAAATTAGGAGGCCGAACGAGGATGGCCTTTTTGGAACAGCGACGGAGCCGGACGGGCACCCATTAGATCGAATAAGAGGAGGGAAAGGCGATGCCAGAAGTTGTTAGAGATGTTTGGCAAGAGGCCAAGAAAGATTTTGTCATTTAGGGGAGAACAACTAAGGAGGTTTAGCGCACTTTCGTTTGATGAAAAGCCCGCTTTGCTCGGTCGAAAAGTATCCCTGTACGATTTTCTAGACTGAATGAAATAGCAAGAGGATAGGGAGAACGAAAAGAATTTTTCCACTCCCGATACCGCCACTGTCTCTAGCCCTGAAAATGGCCAGGTAGAACAAGGCACGATTCGAACCGTGGATATGAGGAGAGAAAGATTTAATCGAAGAAGGAATGAACCTGCCTTCAATCCCAATCAACGATTACCGCTCCCACCTTATCGGCAGAAAGTCGAAGCGTCACCAGAACCAAAGCAGTCATTCCAATTATAGTTAGCGTAAAAGCAACGCAAGGCCCCCCCAATCGGCCCGATCAAAGTGCCAGAAAAAACGCCCCGTTAGGCAGGATGGAGCTGTTGGGAGAGAAGCATTTTTATTAAAATTAAAAGAGACAAAAGGGTGATCAGCATTAAAAGTAGGAGAGCAGGTGGCTGCATTTAAAGAAAAAGGAACTAGTGGTTGAAACATAGGTGGTGTTCAGAATTGGTTGGGACATCCTGAATGCGTCGTTTGCGGTCTTTAATTAGTTGTCCAGATCGTTGGAGAATTTACCAAAAAAAAAATTATCTAAATAAAAAAAGATGTATTACCCCACGCCCGACTACAAGCCCTGAAAATTTGAATATGATCGGACAAGTTTAGAATTAAAAGATCAATATTCACTTTTCCAAAATAAAAAAAAAAAAAAAAGGAGCTTTAAAAAAAAAATTTTAAAAATAAAAAAAAAATAAAAAAAAAAAAAAAAAAAAAAAAAAAAAAAAAAAAAAAAAAAAAAAAAAAAAAAAAAAAAAAAAAAAAAAAAAAAAAAAAAAAAAAAAAAAAAAAAAAAAAAAAAAAAAAAAAAAAAGAAAAAAAAAAAAAAAAAAAAAAAAAAAAAAAAAAAAAAAAAAAAAAAAAAAAAAACAAAAAAAAAATCAAAAAAAAAAAAAAAAAAAAAAAAAAAAAAAAAAAAAAAAAAAAAAAAAAAAAAAAAGGAAAGTTAGAGTTTTTTAAGATCAGTTTTTTTTACACAAGATAACAATATTTAAAGTTTTTGAATTTTTTCAGAAAGAACTGAATTTGAGTAAATTTCAATGAAGAATTTTTTTTAAAATATTCTTTTATTTTCGTTTCTTATCACAAGATAGCATATGATGAAATCACTCATTCTCCATTAATATTACTAATTTATTCCCTCGGTTATCTCAACTGCTGATTTGTGATTTTAATATTAAATGGTGATAAATCTGTAAATCAATTTTTTCTTGGCACTCTTTCTTTAAAAAAAAAAAAAAGGAGGGAGAAATGGAACGAAACAACATATAATAAAAATTAATACAACCAAAATCTACTCATATTATCCTCCGACCGTTTATCTTCCCTCAACAAAATTTTTTTCTAGCTAACACAGCCGCCCCGTCCCCAAAAATCCCGATCCCTTACGAACAGAAAATATCGGTAGGAACGGGGCAAACTTGTTGCTAAGAAGGTGCAAATGTCAAAGTTTTCAAATCTGATGACCTACTTCTCGTATGCGCTAAAGACAGCTCCAGCGGAAATATATTTTTGATTGGGTATAAATTTGTTAGAGCCCTGGTGTTCTAACGAAAACCGTCCGAACTTTGCCATCATCCCATATGCAGAAAACGACATTCTTTAACCGAACTTTTGATGAGGAGAACATCATCAACCTTAACCAAGTGGTTAAACTTGGTTTGATGCAATTCCTGGCTAGATTCATGAAGACTTGGAAAAAGTTTATGATACCAATGGTTCGAAATTCTTCGAACTTTTAGGAGGACTTTCAATGAGCTTTAGAAGTGTATTTCTAATCGACGAAGGTGACCTCCAAAACTGGCTATTCGAACCTTTTATTGGTAAAGCCATGAATGCCTTATTGATAGGATTCATAAAACAATTTGGATTAAGTAGTTTCCCTTTATTACCACTAGATGTAACTAAATGTCAGAGGATGCGAATTGGTGGTGTTCGGTATTTCGGAATAAATGGTAACAAAATAGAAGTTTTCAACGGATAATTGCCCAATGGTTTTCAAACGATAATTCTTTACGACACGAATCCTCCTTTCCTACAAGGTCTCGACCCAATGGCTTTAAAGGGAGTAAGTTGTGAACAACCTGATTTTTTACGAAAAATTTCACTTCTTCTATTTGACTTTTGAGCCACCTTTTTTTCAAGTAGACGACTATATAATGTTCGGTCATTGCGTACAAGGTGACAATTTAATTCAAATAAATTTATTTTCATTGATTTCAGTAGTGTGTGTGAGCGCCACTTGTGCAAATTGATGATGTAAATCAAGCTTTAAAATTTGACAGAAAATTGAGCTAAAACATTTGTGAGCCAACCTATGCTAACTAATTTTCGGTCAACAACGCGGAGTACGGCCACAGCTTCATAGATATTGTTCACAACTCCCCAAATGACAAGTCATTTTGTTCCTCATACTTTATCTTTAATAGGAAAGAAATAACTGTCAAGACTGATTTTTGTTTAGTTGACAGTGACTGTTTCAGCCAGTTAAAAAATGTTCTTCAAGCTAATAAGTAGGATATATGTTAGTGATAAGCGAGACACGGATGATGCAGAATGTAGTAGGAAAGTTGTGCAATGGTGAGGAAGGTCGCTGGGAACAATTAATCCTCGAGGAGGTAATGTTCTTCTGAATTAGAAAGAATCGCTCATCATTCCACAATTCGTTCCATAGTTGATTTCACCTATAAGTTTTTTATAAATATTTTACGATGACTTAAACTCCTTTTCCATATAAATCGAAGTACACGTATGGAGTCTTGGATGAGGGATTGGCCTTGTTTGATGAAATTTGAATATCCATTTCGATAAGGGCCTGGAATTCTTATTTTATTATTATTATTATTATTATTATTATTATTGATTATTATTATTATTATTATTATTATTATTATTATTATTATTATTATTATTATTATTATTATTATTATTATTATTATTATTTATTTGTTTATTATTTTATTATTAGTATTATCATTTGTTTTTTTATTATTTATTTATTATCATTTTTTTCGTTTTTATTATTATTATTTTATTATTATTATTCACATTATTATATTTTTTTATTATCTCATTATTATTCTATTATTATTTATTATTGATATTATTATTTATTATTTTATTATTATTTTAGTATTATTCATTATTATTATATATATTATTATTATTATATTATTATGATATTATTATTATATATATTATTATTATTATTATTATATTTTTTATTATTATATATTATTATTATTATTATTAGTATTTTTATTATTATGTATATTTTAATTTTTTATTATTGTTAAAAGGTCGATTTATTTATTATTTATTTTTATTATTTTTTATTAGTATTATTTATTATTATTATTATTATTTTATTCATCATTTTAATTCATTGTACTGATTAATATTTTATCGACATCTTAAATTTTACCCTACGAAGAAATATTAAAATATTATATATATATTATATAATATATTATATACTATATTAATTATATATATATTATATAATATTATATTATATTACTATAATAAGTTTATATATATATTATATATATAATTTATAATATATTATATAGTTTATATATATATTTATATTATTATATATTATTATATATAATATATTATATATTTAATATATATATATATACTATATTATAATATCTATATATTATATATACTATATACTATATTATTATATATATATATTATATATAATATATACTATATATATATATATGATTATATGTATATTATATTTATAATATATATATTATATAATATATATTTGATATTTTATATAATATATTATATTATATATATTATATATATATATATATTAAATATATATATATATATATATACTTATATATTTACAAATATATAATATACTATATATATATATAATAATATTATATAAATATATAATTATATCTATATATATATATTATATAATTAATATATATATATATATATAAAATTACTATATATATATATAATATTATTATATCTACTATATATATATTTATACTCGTCATTTATTCTAGTGCCTCGCACGTACATAGCCTGCAGAACTATTTATTCATACTTCTGTAGCTATCGTGGGAGATGAAAATTATCCAATAAGGGTACTACTTAGTAGCTAGCGAAGAGCCTATCTCAGTGATCTGATGTTATCTCTTTAATGTCTATTGTGCAATTTTAATATACTATATATTATATATTATATATATATTATATAATTGATATAATAGTAGCTTATATATAATATAATAATATACTATATATATATCCTATATATCTAATATTACTATACACTATTCTACTATGAGAGTCCTTATGGCAAAGTTTACTTTTGTTATAGTTTCATGGTTGAGATAATGTCTTATTTTTTTGCATATATTGTTATTATATGTGATACTAACAATTAGATTTCGTGTGAATAAACAGTATCAAAAAAATTTAAATACATAACAGGTATTTTTATAACTGTCTTATGTTATTCACGATCGTAACTTGGCAGACCGGACGTCGGCGAGTCTTCGGGATATTTTCTGTGTAGTACAAATCTTACCGAAACAAGAAAAATTGTTACGGCAGTATATTATATAGGTTAGGTCGAAAATTTAGCATGTTGATTCATATTAGGTTAGGGTTGGTACTTCTAGTGCATCGTCGTCCATATAGGTATGGTTGATGTTTATTACCTTTTAGTTCGGTTCATGATATGGTTAGGTAGCGTGATTTTACTTTTTTTCTTTTATTATATTTTTTAAGATGTGAAGCTCTTTTATTCGGATACAAGATTTTATTTGTTATATTAGTTATTTATTGTGATTTTTCTCAATATGTGTTCGGCTTCATTGCAATCGATTAGCGATAGGGATACAGACAGGGATAAGACATGATCATTTGATTTTTCATTTATTTGCCACTTTCTTCGTTCACATGTTAATAATTGCTTAGTATATATGATGAGTAATTTTAACATTTTAGGATTGTGCCATCTGTTAGGCATAAGTTTGGTTAGGTCATATATATATTATATATATATATTTATATATATATATAATATATACTATTATATATTATAATATATATAATATATATATATTATATATATATATAATATATATATAATATATATATCATATTACATTATAAATTATTATTTTTTAAATAATATAATTATTTAAATAATACTACTATATATATTTTATTATATATAAACCTAATATATTGTAGATTTTTTAAAATTAGACGTTTTGTAAATATATACAGAGGTTCGTTTGCCCTTTAATTAATTAAATCAAAAATAAACTTTTACTTTAAAAAATATTAAATATCACAGACTTATTCAAAGACTCTCTCTTGAATAAGGTCTGCAAGGACAGACGAAAGCTAGAGTTGTAGCCTCAGTTATTTGCGGCATGTATGTTATTATTTGATTATGTTAATTAAATACTCTGTGAATTTTTAATTGTTTTAATGGTGTCTGTACTGAGTTTAATTAAATTAAAAGGGGAACGACCTCGTGTATATATAGAATATATATATATATATATATACTATAATATATATATAGTATATATATATTTATATATATATTACTATATATTATATATAATTATATATATATTAATTTTTATATTATATATATAATAGTTATATATATATATATATATTATATATATTATAAGTATATATATAATATATTATATATATATATATATATATATATATATAATATAGTAATATATATATAATTTATATATTTATATAATATTATATATATAGATTATATATTAATATAATATATATATATATATATATATATTATATATACTTATAATATATATAGTTTATTTTTATAATATATATATATTTTTAAATATTATATTATATATATATATAATATATATATTTATATATATATTTACATTTATATATACGTAGATATAAACACATACGTTAGTTTTAAATTATTTTATAAGTTGCTCACCCTTGGCGTGAAATATTTTTTTTGGTTAATTTTATTAATTATATTATTTATTTTCTATTATCTAAAAGGTTTCACGATGACCTCAACGTTCGATACACACATATTAATAAACACACTTTTTATTTTTATTACTAGTTAAAGTATTTTTAGGATGACTGTGTTAAGATTCTTGGGGTGGGGAAGCCATGAGCTTTCGTCCAACATTACGGGATGGACCTTTTCAAATGGGAATGTATTTACCAACAAGCGATGGCTGCCGACTCGGAGAGTTATGTTAGTTTCGAGGAAAGTTTTGTTGGTTGGTCTATTTGTTATCTTTTAAGATCAGTGAAATATTTTGAGGAGAGCAATATTGAATTTTGTATTTTGTCTGACTTTTAACAAAATACTTTATCAATCAGCCGGTAATTCAAGCCTCAGACAATATCAAATTCAATGTTGCTCTCCTTTCAAAAATTTACTGATCTGTAAAAATAAAAAGGCACCAACCAAAACTAAACTTTCCTGAAACTAACAATAACTCTCCGAGTCGGCAGGCCATCGCTTTGTTGTAAATACATTCCATTGAAGCGTCCATCCGTATGTTGGACGAGCTCATGGCTTCCCCACCCCAAGAATCTTAATTTTTAGTCTCCCGGGTTTTTAACTTAGTATTAAAAATAAAAGTTGTGTAGCTTAATTATCAATTGATGTGTATGAAGTTGGGTCAGTGTCGAAACCATTAGAAATAGAAATAACAATAGCGTTATCATGTACTTAACAAAAATTTTACGCAAATGGGTGAGAACTTTACTTATACATTATATATATACTTATAATATATTTTTGTTATATTAATATATATTCTATATATACTATATATATATTATATATATATATATATATATATATTATGGTTATATTGCAAGTTTCAACAATACTTTCGGTTTGGTCTGTATACACAAAGAAAGTCACTTTGTAGGTCCCTACATGAGTCACTATATAGGCTTGGGTTAACATTTATATTTAATATAGTATAATATATAATATATATATATTGATTATATATATAGTATATTAATATAGATATATAAATATAATATATATATAATATAATATATCATATTATATTATATATATTTTATATACTATATACTAACAAAAACAGAGACCCAATTATTATATAATAATATTACCTTTGTTGACAAATGTACAATAATTTTGTTACTTTAAATGAATTTTTTTTATGTAATTTTACTCGATTTCTATTACATTTAGTTAGGTGTACAGAAGTAACACTATTAAGAAAAGTCCCCGTATTCTTTACACATTAATTATTTTAAAATATTTTGAGTAGTAAAAACATCATCTATATTATAATATATAATACTAATATAGTATAATATAATATTATATGACTATTCTATATATATATTATATATATATAATATATATATTATATATATATAAATATAATTAAATATATATATATAATATATGATAATATATAAATATATAATTATATATATATATATATATATATATATTATCATATATTATATATATAATATATTATATATATAATTATATATAATAATATATTATATATATTATATAATAATTAATTAATATATATGATATATGATATATATATAAGTAATATATATATCTATATATATATATATATATATAATATAATATATATCATATTATATATATATAATATCTATATATATATTATATAATATTATTTACTATTATATATTTATTATATATATTTATATATTATATTTTATATATATATATATTTGCCAAACTTGCTTAGGTTTTTTGTTTCTGCAACGTCGGAATCCATTAGTTAGGTTTGCATTTGCTATGCAACGTGAATCGTTTATAGGTTAGGTTGCATTGGCTCTGACACGTGAACTCCGTCTAGTTAGGTTGCATGCACTATTACAAACAGTGAATCATTCTAGGTTAGGTACGACGTACGCGCTTTATTAAGGTTATAGGTTATGATAAAAGTGTGGCTAGGTATATATATATATATATATATATATATATAGGTTAGTATATATATTATATTATATACTATATATATATATTATACTACTATTATATATTATATATATATTATTTATTATATCATATATATAGATAATATATATATATATTATATATATATACATATAATATATATTTATTTAATACACTATTATATATATATATTATCTATATATATATATAGAATATTACTATATATATATATATATTTATTATATTTATAGTATAAATAGGACATCAAAAGTGGATGTGTAAGTGTTAATTGTATTAGACTAGGTTTAATGTGCTCAGAGTGTTAGCTTTGGTCAGGTTAGGTGAGGTTAGTATAGGTTAAGTTAGGTTAGGTTAGTTTACCCAAATTATAAATTATTTACTTAATTATATAACAATACGATAATTAACTATGATTTCGTCTGGAGTCAACCATAATAAATAGCCATATTATATATATATTATATTATATATATTATATATAATTTATATAATATATTTATATATATATATATATATCTATATATATATCATACCATACTAATCTCACCATATACACTACCAATACCATACAATACACACTACACTAATCACACACATAACCAACCTAACCACAACTACCTACATCGAACTATACATATATATTATATAATATATTATATATATATATATAATGTATATGATTATATATATATATATTTTATTTATAATATAATTATATATATATATATTATATATATTATAGATATTTTATATTATATATATTATTAAGAATCTTGATTATATATATATAATATTTATAATATATATTATTATATATCTTATATAATTATAGTATATATATTATATATATATTTAATATTATATATATATATAAAGTGACGCCGCAGTGCGATAGGGGGGAAATTCAAATTTCCCGAATGTTTCGTCACGGGACCCACAAATGATCAGTCTTTTGCGATTTTTCCGATAGCCAATGTTTGAGCACCGATTGGGAGGCCTGTTAACGCTGCCGATGGGGCGTTCAAGTTTCAAAATCTCGAATTTTTGGCCTGGCGTACGATCTTGGGCCGTATCTCTGAAACTTCTCATATATTTTCTCATGATTTATGTCTTCAATTCATAGGCATTGATTTAAGCAGTAATTTATATTATATACATATTTGTTGCTACTTATAGTCGAACCGAGCTTTAACAGCCTTTGTCATCAAAAACGTGACTAAGAACCTTTATTAACGAACTTATGATAGGAGAACTATTTATATTTTCCAAAAATATAAAATTAATTATGATGGAATAAAATGAAACATAAAATGTTTTTTACATATTTCATGTTATGTTCATAAAAGGGAGTGACATTGCATCGGTTGCATTCCTTAAGAAGGATAAAATGATGAATAATCTCTAAGGTGTGCTCAAAGTTTTATTTTTTAAAATGCAGGATACAGCTTTCGGCATTGTGTACTACCTGTAAAAACATATTGTTTCTGCTCCTCATCTTTAGTGAGGAAGTTATTAAAGTCTTATAATTAATTTCACTCGTCGTATCTGCTGCCACATCCTTTGACCTTTTGGTGATTACACAATCCCCAATTCCATTCCTTAATATATAATAATATTTTCAGGCCAGATACTCGGGGTTCTCTGGAAATCGGCGTTAATTGGAAACGCTCAAAGGAATTCATTGGTCCACTTGGTAATTAAACAGATAACCCTTAAACAGTTCTTCCAACTGGTGTCTTCGAAAATTGGTGTTTACAATTCGTTGAATTTTTCATGTCTCCGTGTATCGCGGTAGGCATTTAGGACTTTGTTCGCCATTCCGGATTTTTCTTTGTCTGAAATTGAGGAGATCAAAGAAACACGGGCGCTAAACATTTTCCTTGCATTTTGGTTTTGGATACACAATGAGTTTGAGGATTTCACCAGAGCTCTATTCAGAGATATCTTTGTCAATCTCTTGATAGTCCAACAAACTTCGCAAGATTTCAAAGTTTTTCTTGGGAGCCAATTGTGCACTGGTGGTATTGACCAAGCTTACTAACATACACTCAACGAGAAATGCGACAGACTTCTAAGGCCGTTGTTCTTCATGATCGTTTGAATTGTCTTCGAATTAGAATATCTTTAGACATAGATGGCCTGTGGCCTTACCCACTGCATGACTAGTGGCACCTGGAGATTTAAAATTCCCTTCCCGTTCCATTCATTGTTCCACAACACCAATTACCTTGTAATTCTCCTTTGAATCGGTCTCTGGTTGTGCATTCCGTGAGTTTAGTGTTACAACCGCCAGTTATGGTTTAGGCAATTTAATCAAAGTAGATGTCTTTCAAATTTCACTCGGTAAAATAATACTGCGTAAGCCAGTGATTCAGAGAATCTCTTGAAAAATATTATTGGGTGAGAGTTGTTGATCGACTTACTTCGGAAAAACAACCTCTCAACATGGTCTTCAAGAGTATGGTGGCGGAGCTCGGTAAAGAGCTCTGCCAAGATGTTTTCACAATTGTGCAAGTTTTTGAGCTTCCTGTGTTTGACGTTGAGTTTTTGTCGAAACACATTGCCTTGATATATGGGAGACACCCATTCCGAGACATCATAACACAGCCAGCGTAACTTGTGATTGACGAGTACCTTATAAGAAAGGTGTTACCGAGTTTATCCCTTCTTGAACTTTTTATGGATTAGGGCATGGCCCACATCCCCGGGATGGCGTAGATCACGTAACCACTGCTCGTACAGGGGTTACCTCATAGCAAGAAGTGTTATTACACAGTTCTCATCCTCTACGTCAATATCCAAAGTATCTGTGGGCTCAGCACCAACCACCTAGATGGCGTAGGTCACTTTACTTTGACTGTAACCGAGAAACTACATCTATTACAGAAGTGCATTACCAAGTTCATCGTTCTCTCGTATATTCCTAATGGAGGGGGTGAGCACCAGTCCCCTCCGAAGGGTTTCAGGGCTATTAACCTGCTGCATCAGGATACCTTATAGAATGGGCTGTTATACAAGTTTGTCCTTCTAGGTCATATTCATGTTTTGGGTCAGCAACCCTCTCGGGGGGTCGCAACGGTAATGAACATGATTCTTACGACGAGGTACCTTATAAGAGGGTATATTACCAGTTTCATCGTGTCACAGCCATTTCTATTTTTAGGGCCATCCTCTCGGGGGTGACCACGGTCAAGGAACTCGTCTACGATGAGAGTTACGGTCACCCCTAAACTGGGTGTCAAGTTTGAGAGAGATACCATGTTGTAAACTCTACCTGTTACTAGGTATGGTGCGGTGCGGTGCGGCGGTTACGGTACAGTGCTTGCCTTGCCGGCATTATACGGTGTAATTAAATAATATATATATATATATATATCTTATATATTAATTATATATAATTATAATTATCATATAATAATATATAATTTATTACTAATATATATTAATATAATATATATTAATTTAGTTTTTATTTAGTTTTTATATTTTTCATTATTTATTTTTATTTATTTTTTATTTATTTATTTATTTTATTATTCTCGCCGCTCGACGGCATCCTTCGCCGCGGCCTTTCACTTTTGACTCCGTCAAAAGTGAAAGTCATTTCCCAGGTCGATTTCAAGGATTTTAGCGGCCAAGTTGTAGGCATTACTATAATAATATATATATTATATATATATATTATATAGATATAAATATATATATTAATACGTATATAATTATATATATACTAATATATATATTTATGATATATCTATATATCATAATATATTATATAAAATTTCTACTCATATATATATATACTAGTATTATTAAACATTATAATAATATAGATATACATATATATATACTAATATATTTATATATATATATATTACTATCATATATATTAATTAATATATAACTATATATATAATATATAAATAATAGTATATATATTTATCATATTTATATATTTATATATTATTATTATATATATATATATATATTATATTACTTATATATATACTATACATATATTATATATTATTAAATAATATATATAAAATGTACTATATATATATATACTTATTATACGGAAACATCCAAAATTGTTATAAATTTAAAATGGGCAACATCTATTTTTAATGTTATATTAATAGATACTAGCTAATATACTATATATAGTATATATATATATATATACTATTATATATATATATATTATATATTATATATATAGATTATATATTAAAACACCAATACCCTACTATATTGTATATATAATATATTCCTATTACTATATATATATATACTATATATATATATATTTATATAATTATATTATTATATATATACATATATATATATATATATTAATATATATATATCTATATATATACTTACTATTACGTATAATATTATTACTCTGTAGTTTCATTGGATTCGTTTTCGCCTTTTGCTTTGCGGTGGTTTTAATTGTTACTATTCCATCTTCTCTCATAGTAAACATTGCCATCAATTTCAAGAAGCTCCAGGTGGGTGAACCAAGACGCTAAACGAAAGACAGCAGATTGTCCATGAAGCCAACAACAAGAAAGATGTTATATACATTCTAACCTCTTAAATTCAAGAAAATATTTGACAATTATTCTAATTGACTCACTATATTACATTAGTGGTTCATAATTTGCCAGAACTAGATGACATACCTTTTAAACTATTATGTAAAAAGTTTTCTATGTAACTAAAATTTTGGGCAATAAAATAAATAAGTTCATTAGTATCCACTTTTTGAAATAAAACTAAGAAGAACGAAATATTTGGAACATAATCATTCCTATACTTGTATTATCGGTTCAAAATAAATCGTCGACATTTTAGAAGTAAATCACCAAGCAAGAGATTTAATAAAGATTTAATACTTTAATTATATTCGACAAGGCCGAAAAGACATGTCATGTGTCCTTTACACAAAGCTAAGAGTAAGGAAACCATCTTGTGATTTCCAGTTATATTTCAATCGTTTCTAACATAGTCCTTTAAAAAATTAAAAATCAAATAGTGAGAAAAAGAGGTTATTAATAATTCAACTCCGTTACAAAATGCTACAATCTCGTAATAATGACTTGATATATTTGCAAATGAGAAATCATTGATCGGTTTTATTTCATGTTATTTATTTTGATTTTAAACTGTCAGAGAAAGACAAAAAAATCCCATTTTTTCTTCATTGCAAATATATATAGTCCTTCTCAATCAGATCCTAAAATATATTTGTCATTGATAGTCAATTTAAAAGCAATACTTTCTGAATATATATAAATAAATATAAATATATATATATATATATATATATTATATATATATATATATATATATATATATATATTATACTACTATATATATATATACTAAGTCGAAGTTAAACGTGGATACTTTAGAAGTAAGAAAGGTTATCTCAAAGTCAGTGATACTCTAAGGCTACCCTAAATTTGGCATTATACCTGAATACTTAACGGTGATCTTGATATAAGAAAGGTAAGCATCGATAGGTACTATAATTGACCTACGTTCTAATGATTTTTGATAGCTACGGTATTACTCAATTACTTAACAGTGGGAATAATATACTTATAGAAGAATACTAAGTGTCAGTAATTGACTAATAGCCTAGTTGTTGATATATTTCTAGGTATATACTGCAATTCTATTATTTAGAGCTGTATAATTGAATAATAAAGTATCCTACAAAGTCCATATCCCGGAAGTAATAAGATAGTTGCTCATTTTTATTTCTCACTTATTACTACATATAAAACAGTATATACCTACTATATTATTACCTGTTGATAAGAAAATATAAATTACTAAAAAATTTACATAGTAATGATTGCATTCTCATAATTTGGAGTAACGTCTAAATTAACTACCTCAGAAAATATCGTACATTCGGTGATACTATAGTATTCGAAACTCTCACTCATAAAATTTATTCTATAAATTAACAACTAAGTAACGTGTTACCTCTAAAAAACTCCAAGAAGGAAATCTCCCAAAAGGAACAAGGTCAAATCGCCATCTATGTGGTAAAAAAATATTTGCTTCATTGCTTCCATTCTCATTTGTATTATCTATAATTACTCAGTTAAATTGTAATTGGTCTAGCTTTATGATTACAATAAATAGTAAGTAATATCACAATTAACCAATTAGACTACAATATATAATATATAAATTAACTTTATGTTATTGATGATATATATATAATTAATTATATAGAAATTAATATTAATATATTATATATATAATAATATATAAGTTATATATACCCTATATATACTCATACGTGATATATATATGTATATAGTACATGGAGTGTTGGGTATTATCTCTTCTTCTGTTCCTCCACTACACGGGCATGCTCGGTGCATTGTTTTTGGCCGTCTCACGTATATGACTTCCATTTTCACCGCTGAGACCTAAATAAGGGACACGCATCTCGGGTATGTTTGCTTTGCCGTGTTTAGATTATGTACGCTATTGCATTTGCACATCAATTTTGCTCATTGCTCACAGCAGCGCATAACGTATCTAATGTATACGGCATTTGGTAAGATACTGGGTTGCAAAGCGTGAAGGTATTTAGCAACACAAGTTGTAAGTTCACTTAGAAAACTCCCTATCTTAACACCCACTGTATGTATGTGAGATACACTATACTCCTTCTCATACATTAAGACAGGGTAAAAACAGAACTAATTGCGTATTTTGCGTTACACTTGTTTGTAACACTATTATTTTATAATTTCGAATTTAAACGAGAGTGTCAGTAATTTAAAGAAAGACTCCAAAATGCTTTTCTCTCTCTCTGCTGTTATAACAATCTAAGAGTGTAAATTAGATAAGTGGAAACTCGCTATTATTGTTACAATAAAAACCACTACTTACTTTTTATACTCTCGTCCTGTACTGCAAAGACAGCTCTAAGTCGTTTCATTTTCACAACTCAAATGATGAAAATCTCTAGATCTCTTTTATTATGAAACGACTGTCTGCGTCCCATATCTCGACGGCAACGATAACAATAATATATTTACATACAAGACAGTTTAAAAAAGAACAATAACACCTCGGAACAGCCTATTCATATTTTGTATACATAATAAAAACAACTAAATATTTTATAAAGTCATAATTTTAATGATACCACTACTTTACCAATCCAAATAGTTGGTATTATTAAATTAAATCACTAATTTACGTTATCAAAAAAAATAAAACTATTAGAATAAATATGAGAGTATAAAAACAAATATTAATATAATTACTAATAATTAATATAAAAATCTTTAAAATAATACGTTATCTATCTAACTATTAATCCTTTTATCTTATATTTGATTTTCTATATAAATAAATATGTATAATTACTAATATTATACTTTCGTATATTTATTATGTCAAAATATTATAACATATTTATAATGAAGCTCACTTGTACTCACTTCGCTCCTTAAAAAGCGTGACTAGCATATTCTCAAATTTAATCTCATCTCAATTCATAGATGTTCGTTAAGGATAAACAGTAAATAACATAAGTGTGTCTGGGATGATGTGTTCTTAATCTCTGAGGTAGGTGACCATTATACTACAAATACACCACATGATCACTATACCAGGTTGTCTATTACTTAGTACAGAAAAGTAATAGACGCTTCCTGCGTGAGATTCAGTCAGAGTGCTATACTCCATTAATACAAACTTGTATATTTCATTGTTCTATATTACGCTGTTAATAGATGTATAGCGTTCTGTTGGATTAATAGATTGCTCCAAGACATCATAGAGTTCTTATTTCATTCATCTCTCAGGACCTACCGAGTCCGACACATCTCGCCAATTAGAAGGATCGCTACACGGACTTTTCATCTAAACGCATAATTAACAAAGCGCGACATCCATAGATACATGAAGATTTGAGTATTCTCATCAAGGAAGTTTGATATATCTTTGCAAAGTTATCATCTCGATCTAATTCGTAGATAGTGACCTTGTCAAGGGCCAGGGAGATAATAGGATTGTTACCTTCGTAGTACTCTTCCTAGTAAATTAGATCGTAGATCTCGTAACTTACTGAAGTGAATGATATTAGGGAACAGGTTTTGGAAATATCTCAGCTATAAGGATAATGTGTAATGATAAGTTAGCTCCATAACTCTGCGCGGCGTTTTTGTCTCGGCTAATAGGTTTAGAGTAGTTGGTCTAATAAATCCAGTTGTTATTCATGTTGGGTAAATTTTAATCTTCTCATGAAGTCGTTGTAGGGAATCTCTGTTTTTAGGCTGAATTGGAGGTTGACAGATATTCTTTAGAGAGAGTGTGTTGAAATTATAGTAGGGTATGTCATTTTTTCTCATGGGTTTTTCATGGATGGTATAAATAGGATTAGAATATTCCTAGAATAGTCATCAGGATAATGAATAACGTGATAATGGTATATATATATATTGCTTGATATAAAATTATTATTTATCAGAGATCTCGGATGAAATCTTTCAATTTGGTTATTTTCTGAAGGGTGGTAAGCGCTGGTACGTATTCTATGAAAATCCAATCAATTTTGATAGCTCGGTGAAAAATTCTTCTTCAAACTGTGGTCCTCTATTTGAGATCACATAGAGAGGAATTCCAAACCTTGATATCCATTGCATGAAGGCAAGCGACAGATTTTGAAGTGGTATTCACTAGAGGAATTTGCTTTGTATCCACTTAGTGCTTTGTCAATGCGGTTGAGAAATATCTAAAGTCTTGGACTGAAAGTATTGGTAAAGGGTAGATGGAGTAATGGTCCCACGTTTGTCGATATTGCACTGTTTCAAAATCTTTGTGACGGGATTTCCATGGGAAGCAATAGGTATTTAGTTACGACATTGAATTTTTGATAGTTGGCACTGTTGACATGAGCAAAGAAAAATTCTGATGTCATGATCCATATTCGGCCAGAAATATATAGTCTTTATAAGACGCAAAGAAGCCTTAACTCCAGGATGAGATATCTGATGAAAACTGTTGAAAATCTGTTCACTACAAGGTTTTGTCAAAAGTGGTCGCGGAAAAGCTGAAGTGGTATCACACCATACTTGAAGATTATTTTGTAGAGTGTAAGAATGAAGACGAGGCTGAAAAGTGGTAGTTTCTTCCAATGCTGATTGAAAACGAGCGATAGCAAGTAAATCAAAGGTATCTACTGCCACAATGTTATCTGCTCCCTTCAGATAGTTCATTGAAGAGACATTCCGTTAAGACAGAAAGATGACGTTGTTGCCGATCACATTTTGATTGATTGCTACTGTGGAAAGTGCTGAAACGAGAGCTTTGTGATTAGTGCACAAGATGACATTTCTTCCTTCCAACATATGCTTAAAATGAAGAACAGAAGTAGGTTGCTAGAAGTTCACAGTCGGAAGCTGAGTATTTGCGTTGCTGTTCTGATAGCTTTTCCTGTAGAAATCTATAGGTACTGGCTGTCCATCAACCATCTGATGAAGATCTGCTCCTGTAGAAGTCTGGCTACTATCTGTTACAAGTTGAAGATGAGTAGCATCTGGCAAAGGAAATGGAAGAGTCGTGGCTTTTTGAAGTTGATTCCTGATTTCAATGAAGGCTTCTTCTTCTTCTTCCTCTGTGGTCCACTAAGAGACTTATCATTTGGATGGTGTTTGGATGGTGATTTCTTAAATAGCTTGATGAGATGACTTGCAGAATTACATGTGGCTAAGGATGATTTTGAAAGAATTTTCTGAAGAAGCTTTGAAAAACTGTTCTTGAGATTTTCTTCATGATGTTCTGGAGTTGATGAAAATATTACCAAGTTATCTACATATATGTAGACAAAAGTAAGATGTCTGAAAATGGAGTCCATTTTCCTTTGAAAAGTAGGTCTTGTGTTCTTCACACCTAAAACTAACCTATATGGATCGTCTATGCCGCAGGCCTAAACCTAACCTAGATTGATCTACATTATCGTAAACGTAAGCCTACCATAGATGGGTTACGTACCTTTATATATATATTGTTACCGTACGCAGTCACCATTTTTCGGTATTGCGCCTGGTATTTTTGAACAAGCGCTAGATACGTCTTTCCGTATATTTTTCAATTCGTTGACGCAGGCTTTTCTTGTAACATGCTCTCGACTTTCGTCCTGGTATTTCTACATTTTATGGTTGATGAAAGACCTCTTATTTGTTTGGTTTCAAGCCAATTCATGTGCTAATATTAGCTGGATTGTGACTAGTTTCTATTAGTTAATTCTAAGTCCTCTCTCTACATACTTATTTCATACTATGTGTACTAGGTGATATGTACATAGTGATAAGATCGTTTGTTACGAGGTAGTCGTGATTTCACTACTTCTAATCCTCACATACAACCTCCTCCTAATCATTACTTACTCACTATCATAAGTGATATATTTATTATTATATATACTATATATTTGTATTCTACAGGTAATAATCTGTTGTTTGTGTAGTTTTTTAATATAAATATAATATATATATAGATATCACTATATATATAAAATATATAATATAATATATATAGTAATATTATATATATATAATAAACTATCATATTATAATATATATAATATATAATATCATATATATATATATATATATATATATATATAATATATATATTATATATATATATATATATATATGATTAATTAGTAATATATATAATATATATTATATATATTATTAATATATATATATATATATTATATATATATATATATTAATATTATATTTAATATATATATATATAATATATATTAAGTTATATATATATATTTATATATATTATAATATATTATATATACTATATACTATAATATATATATATTAATATATATATATATATATATATATATTATATATATATATATATATATATTAATTATCATTTTATTATTGGATGTAGTCACTCTATGAGGACAAAGTAGTAAAACTATTTTAAATATATATTATTAATAGTTAAAGAGTCATACGGAGGGTAGTGCTCTGGTAGTAATAATTAGTCCCATAGGGTCAGATA
>JABUQX010037346.1:0-26408 GCA_015478945.1 Trachelipus rathkii | reverse complement strand
ACAAGTCCTAGGTAAAACAAAGTAACTAACAGACATACAGAACGACATACGGAAGCTGATGTGGCTCCTGTTTCCACTAGCAGCTTATCAATAACAAGGTTCGAGAAATTGTTGATCAAGCTCGGCACTTTTTTTGAAACAATTAGCAATCTTGATTCTTGTTGGTCAGTTTTCGGAACGAATTACGCATCCTATGATCTTGGTTTGTCGTTATCGAAACATTACCGCAATTACTCATAATCTGTATTCGATTCAGTTTTTCAAACTACTTAAGCGATTACCAATTTGATTCTTTGTTGACACAGGTCTAAGATAACTAAATTTATTTAAAACTTTTTATCTGTTTTTCTAATTTCTTTATGTTTTATAACAACCTTTAAAAACTTTTTTTTTTAATTTTATTCTTTAAACTTTTTTGTTTTTATATAAAAAAAAACTTTAATTTATTTTATTTCGTTTAAACCTTTATTTACTTATATCTTTAGCTTAAATTTGTATAGTAAAAATTTGTTGTTAATTTACATACCAAAAGCAAATAGTAAATCAGTAATATAACCACATCCGTCCTACTTCCCTGATCCTCCTACACTCCCATGATCTATCAAATCATCGATCTATTAGATTCAAGTTCACAATTTCCGTGTATCATTTATTGGAATAAAACATAACATAAAACAGTTGCTTTATCGACATGATCAAGAATATATCTACATAAACTAGTTTTCACCAATTAAGGGTTAAAACTAAATTTAGCATATTCCAGTTAAGAATAAATGTTTACACCAACAACCTAACAAATACTCAAACACCATAAAGCGTGTTAAAATTAGCAGAAAGTTCTTAACTTAACAGCGTAAAAGTAACTAAAATAGTGCTCAAAAACAACTGAACCTATTCACACTTTTGTCAAAGATATCTTAACATAGCAATGTAATTTTAGATTAAATAGGTAATATTTTTAACGAAAATATATCCAACTTGTAATTATATTAACCGAATCAACGAATTATATGCGAACGTTTAACATAATTTATTGACATTAATAAAATACATAGATGATCATCTGAACTAAGAATATGAAGCCAACGACAAACCTAATAACTTAACATTAATTTAAATGTTAAACGTTAACAAAGTTTCACACTAACAACAGTAAATAACTAACATTACATACAGACGTACAAAACGTAACCTATGCACATTTTCTCAAGCACATCTCTAACATAACATGTAATTACATTACATGTATAAGTTTTAGACAAAATTTCTATCCAAACATTGGACTGAATTATCAGTACTGAGGCAGTTGAATTTAACGTAATAATAATTTACATCAATTTAATATTTACTCATCTACCTGCACTAAGAAATGAAAATAATAACAACGACAACATAACAGCAAACTTACCTAGGAAATAAACTGTTCAACATTACACATAGTTACACACTTAACCAGCATCGTAAAAAGATATCAACAACAAGGTCAGAGGATGCGTGGCCATTCATCGGTACAGCACAGCTGAAAGTAGTCCTACTGAAGAAAATGTGTATAAACATCCTTAAATATGAGTTCTTTCTTTCAACCCAATCATAAGAGCGTAAACAAGGATATAGCGCCCGACGAACCATAACGGTTCAAAAGACTATACAACATAGTATGAACTGTGTTTAAAATGAAATAGTCATATAATTTGTTTTTATATCTATGACTTACGAGGAATTCGTTTCACATATATATTTGTATTTCCGTTCACTAAGAGTTATCAGATACAATTCACGAGAATTTCCTCAAGACTCCTCCCACTTTCGAACATTACGCAATACCATTGATTCTTGTTTTTTTAACAACGTTTCACACTTACCAACAGTTATGTAACTAAATTAACATACAAATATCGTAACCTAATCATACTTTATTCACGCAACCTCAACATAAATTGAATGTTATTTACATATACATGCGTTAATATTTTATACAAAAGTTATCATACATTGAGATAATTTAGTCATACTAATAACACTAATATACGCTAACGTAATAAGTTTTACACTTCCAATAAAGCTACATAGCAAACCCGACTAAAGCAAATAGTGGTACAACGACAAACTAACATTAGCTTACGCCTAAATTAAGAACTAAGTTAACATTAAGAAAGTCCCGAACATTATATCGAGTAACAGTAACTAACAATAGCATACAAAGATTTTACTCTATCATACTTTTTTTCCAAGCACATCTCTAACATCATTAACGTGTAATTTACATTAACATAAGAATATTTAACAAAAATTTACACATCCTTGATCTAATTATCATACAGACAACGAAATATACGCGAACGTAACACTTTTTTTACATTAAAAATAGTGAAATTTAACAAAAATTATCATAACCATAACTGAACATTTCATAATCCCCACGATTAATTGCAACATAAAAAAGTTTTATCCAACACAACATAAAAAATAACAAAGTTTTATCCATAATAACCAAAAACAAGTTCTTGAAAAAATATTCTATAAAAGTGTTAATAGGTTTATATTTTAAAAGCTACGTTAACAGCGCAAGTAAAGGAACTAACATTTGCATACAGAACACGTAACTTTCACGCTTTTTCAAAGGTGATCTTGTAACACCAAGCCGCGACGACACAGCAACGTTCAGAAAAGAGCACTATCATAGGTATGTTTACACTTAACGTAGTAATATTTAAACATTTATCATAACCGACGTACCTTTTATACATACCTAACGAATATAATGCTAAATAACTAATGCTTTCACATTATACAAGCTACATAGCACATCATGAACTAAAGAAAAAATGTACACATGACAAGAATTAACACAACTGTATGCAACTAATAAAACATTAACTTTAAAAAATTCCACACATAAAACACTAGTTAAAGTAATCTCATATTTCTAATCACCTCTGTATGCTTTTTCCAACATTATTAGATTTTCCCTACTACAATGTGTAGTTTTACTATTAACACCTAATATTAACAAAAATATAATAACCTTGTTAATTATCTAAGACAACGAATAACGTAAACATAAACAAGTTTATCCAAATAACATAAAAAATAAGCTTGACTACGATCTACATCATAAAATTGTAATACTTTACTGATTTTAAAAGCAGTAATTCAGTAAAATCAGTAAATCAAACCGTCATACCCCACCCCGCCCTCCGCATGAACTATTGATCTATGAATCTATGATTCATGTCATATGTCGAACAGTATCATTGCGAACTAACATAACACAAAAATAGTTTTTATATAACTACATTCAATATAATGCTAGCCCGTAACGAAGAGTTTTTTACTTATAAAGCTAAACATAACACTGACTAGAATATATTACAACACAAACCTTAAACACCATATCGTACGAATAAACTACTAAACTCAACAAACTTCGCACTTAACACACAGTAAAACACTACCTTCAAAACTTAATCTAATCTGACTTTTTCAAACATATCTCTAGCTATCAATGTATTTTTACATTAACCATCGTAATATTTAATCAAAAAATTTAACATTAGCCCGATGTCTAATCTATCATTACTACCAACGATATATTAGCCAACGTTCACGAACAATTCTTTTTAATCAACTTCGTTAATTATTTAAACAAAAATTCATTTCATAACATCGTCTAATACATATTGCACCCAACGGCATAATTGCAAACATAACAAATTTTCTAACCAAACACAACATAAAAAAAGTTCATTATATACTACCTACGCAATTATGCTGAACAACAAAGTTTTTAGCCATCAATAAAGCTATCATTCATAATCGAGGAACGAAAATATAGGACTTGTACAAATGTAAACTAATTACATCGCGTTGAAATAAATCAGCTAACATCAGATGAAATTCCCTAACCTATCAAAGGTAACAGTAGCAACAGGTCATACAAGTACTCGATAGTATTCCCAATTTTCACGCATTCTTTCGCAACCAGTAAAGCCCGTACTAGCAATTAACAAAATCCCTTAACAAGTGACCAATCTACCAAAGAGATACCACATCTTGACTATTTGAGATTTACTATCTTTCGTTTAAGTGTCATTCCGTATTCGAGTATCAACATCATTTGACCTATGAATAATAGTAGACATCAACAAATTTCTAGGGCAAACCTAACATAACTCAACAAAAACTTAACAAAAATTTACATAACATTAGCAGTTACGAATAAACAGTTTTCATAACCAAGAGTATACTAAAGCAAACATTACGATTCGAGAGAAACAAACCCTAGGGGTGCCCCTTGAAAGGATGTGAAAATCACTGAGAGGAGGATCACCATGAAGGTGTATTAGGGGCAATTAGCCCTCCGAAGGAGGGGTAAGGCCTCAGCCCTTCGGGGTGGGCCAAATGCCTGGTAGTATGGAGTATTTCGACTATGATATGTTCACGATACGTTGAAAAAGCGTGAATATGGTACGTTGCTGTATGCAATTGTTAAGTTATTTACTGCTGTAACGCTTATTAAAATCATTAACTATTACATTATTATGAATTTTATTCAAAACTTGTTTTTATGTTATGTTGGATAAAACTTTTGTTATTTTTTATGTGTTGATTTTGGATAAAACTTTGTTATGTTTTGCAATGTATTCGTGGGGATTATGAATTTAGTTTATGGTTATGCATGATTTTTTTGTTTTAAATTTTACTATGTTAATGTAAAAGGTACGTTAGCGTATATTCGTTTTTCTGTATGATAATTAGTAAGGATGTGATAATTTTTGTTAAATTATTACGATTCAATGTAAATTAACCGTTTGAATATGTTAGGAGAGTTGACTTGGGAAAATTAATAGTTACATTTTGTATGATTGTTAGTTAACCTTTATCAATGATAAAGTGCGGGACTTTTTTGTAATGTAACAGTTTATAGGGCGTAAGCTTATATTAGGTTGTCCGTTGTACACTATTTTTTAGCATCGGTTCATTCTGCTATGTTGCTTTATTGTGTGAAAACTTTATTTTACGTTAGCGTATATTGCGATTGATTAAGTTGTGATATTAGACCAATGTATATGATAACTTTTGTTAAATATTAACCAATGTTAATTAAAAATTAACATAGCAATATCTTGAGAAAGTATGAGTAGATTACGATTTTGTATGTTATGTTATGTTACTCTGACTGTTGTTTAAAGTGTGAAACGTTAGTTTAACCCAAAAACAAGAATCATGATGGTTATTGCGGTAATGTTTCGAAAGTGGAGATTTGAGCAAATTCTTCTAATTGTATCTGATACTATCTAGCGAAACAGGAAATGACAAATTATATATGTGAAACGACATCTCTGTAAGTCATTAGATATGAAGAAATACAAATTATGAGTGATTTCTATGTGTAAACAAGTTGTATATGCATGTTGTATAGGACTTTTGAACGTTATGTCGATTCGTGTGTTGATATCTTGTTACGCCTATGATTGGTTTGAAAGAAAGGATTCATTACCTTAAGATTGTTTATACACTATTTCTTCAGTCTTTAGACATTTTTTTCGCTGTGCTGGGTACGATGACATCGCACGCATCTCTATTTACCCGGGGGGGCTTTGGTTTGGAGTTTGGGAAGATTTAATCTTTTTAACGAGTGCTGGTTGTTAAGTGTGGAACTTTGTTGATGTTGACAGTTTATTCATGTAATTTGGTTATGTTTGTCCGTGAATTATTTTCTTAGTTTGGGCTATGTATGTTAGCTTTATTGATGATGAAAACTTATTATTTAGCTTATATCACTGCAAGTATGATAATTATGCCAATGTTATGATAACAATATTGTAAATATATCACCATGTTAATGTTAAATTAGAACATTGTTATGTTAGAGATAGGCTTGAAAAAAGTGTGAATATGGTTACGTTTTTGTATGTTAGTTAGTTACTTTACTGTTGATAAGTGTGTAACTTTGTTACGTTAAAGTTTATTCATGTTAAGGATGTGACTAGGTTTGTCGGGTGTGAGCTTATATTGCTTAGTTCAATGATCAATATGTAAGCTTTGTTAATGTGAAAACTTTGTTACGTTAGATATATTCGTTGATCGTTAATGTTAATTAAGACAGGTTGTGTTATTTTTGTAAATATTACCATGTTAATCTAAAGATTTACATTGCTATGTTAGAGATATGACTTGACAAAAGTGTGAAGATAGGTTACGTTTTGAAGCACTTATGTTCAGTTAACTTTTATTGGTTAAGTGTAGAACTTTGCTAATTACCGTTATGAGGTTTAGATGTTGTTTAGTTTGTTGGTTTGACATTATAAGTTCTTAGACTGGATTGATGCATATATTAGTTTTATTAATGTGAAAACTTGTTACGTTAGCATTATATTCGTTGATCGATGTATAAAGAACTTGTTTTATTTTATGTTTATCCCAAAAATATACACGAATGTGCATTGAATCAATAGATCTGATAGAATTGATAGATCATTGGCGAGTGTAGGAGACGATGAGAGAGTAGGGTGGATGGGTTGATTACCTGATGTTTACTGGCTTTTGGGTATGTAAAAACAACAAATTTTTACAAGAATAAAAATCAAAGAATAAAATTTTTAGTTAAAAACAAAAAAGTTTAAACGAAATAATAAAAATAAGTTTTTTTTCTATATTTAAAAAAAAAAAAAAAAGTTTTAAAGAAATTAAAATTAAAATAAAATTTTTAGAGTGTTATAAAAATAAAGACATGCAAAAACATAAAAATGTTAGTTAATAAATTTTTTATCTTGACACTGTGTCAAACAAGGAATCAAATTTATAAACTTGAAAGTATACCTAATGATAAGTCTAGGTATTGCGTAATGTTTCGAAAACGAATCAAACAGGAATCATACGGTATTGCGTAATATTTCGAAAACGAACCAAACAAGATCATAGTATGTGCACATGTTTCCGAAAAGTTGGGGATGGTTGACTATTCTCGACTTGTTATTTGAGTAACTCTAGTAGAAACAGGAGCCACCAATCAGCTCCGTACATGTTCTTCTGTATGCATTGTTACTTTACTGTTAGATGTGTTAAAGTATGAGACTTTGGTTAATGTTAGCATTTATTCGAAGTTCAAGGTGTTTAGGTATTTGGTCATTGTGCGTTATATATTCTTAGTTCCGATAATGATATGTTAGCTTTATATATGTAAAAACTTTTGTAGTCACAGGCAATATATTTGTTGGCGAGTATGTTATGATAATTTTTGTAATTTACGATGTGTTAATGCGAAAATAACAGTGATATGTTAGAGATATGTTTAAACAAAAGTGTAGAATATAGGTACGCGGTCTGTAAGAATGTTTATTTGTTTAGATTTGATTTGTGCAAGCTATTTTGTTTAGGTTTGATGTTATACATTATTTGCTATCAGTTATGTTAGCTTTGTGATGTGAAAACTTGTTATTTACTGTTTTATGTTTTGTTTATGTAAAAAATGTAAATTTTTACGTTATAAATATAAAAAGAATAAATTTTTTAGTAAACAAAAAGGTTTAAAAGAATAAAGTTTAAAATTAAGAAGTTAAAAAAAAAAAAACAAAATAAAAAGTTTTAAAGAAACAAAAATATAGCTAAAAGTTTTTTAAAACAAAAAAGTTTCATGTTCATATTGACGTTAAAAAATAAAATAAAAATGTTTTTTAAAACAAAAATAGAGAAAAAAAGAGTAGAAAGGCAATCTTTCTAATGTTATGTAGTTACTTTAGTGTTGGTTAAGTATTGAACTTTAGTTAATGTTAGTTGTCTTATCATCGTGTTTAGGTTATTTAGTTTGAATATGTACATTATATTCTTCATCAGAGTTTATAGTTATGTTAGGCTTTATTGAGAATTGAAACTTTGTATATGGCAACATTAATATTCAGAGGGTGAGTATAAAAAGAACCATATTTTTAATGTTATGTTTATCAAAAAAATGATACTCGAAATATGACTGATCATCAGATAATTAGTCAATAGACATCAATACCCGAATAAGATCCAGATGTTGGGACGGGTAAGGGAGCGGGTGGGTAGGGTGCTATTGGATTTATGATTCAGATGCATTTACCGTTTTAGGTATTGTCAAAACACAAATTTTATACTGTTTATAAACTTGAAAAGTGAAAATTTTTAGTAAAACTTAATTCTATAAATTAGGGTCAAACTAAATAGGTTTGTTACAGATAACGTATAAAGTTGGAAAGAATATCCGAAATTAAAAATAAAAAAAGTTTTTAAAACACCAAAGTAATTTATAGTGTATACGAAATTCAACAGCTCTATACAAAGTTTTTTAAAGACAAAAGTTTTAACGAAAAAAAGAAATTAAAATAGAAATAAAATTTTTTTAAAAACAAAAGGTTTTTAAGAAATGAAATTAAAGAATAAAGATAAACAAAAACCTCGCTATACTGGAATTGTTAAAATGAATATTTACCTATCAGCTTCGTACTTTTTCATTCGTGTATTAGTGATTCAACAGTCTCTTAAATAAAGTATGAAATTTGTTAAGAATGTGTAAACCTATTCTTTTGCTTAAGCTTGTGTTATGGTTTTCGGTTGTATGTTTATATTTCTGGATTTCGAACTATATATGTTAACTTTTTAAGCAAAGAAATTTGTTACGTTGGCATATTATGTTCGTTGCATCAGTATGTTAATTAGGTACGGTGATGATAAAAATTAGCATGTTAATGCGAAAATTAGTACAGATATGTTGGAGATATGTTTGAAAAGTTATGAATAGGTTACGTTTTATCGTGTATGCATCTCAGTACTTGTACTGTTGTTAAGATATGACTTGTTTGATGTAGCGATTTATCATGCATGAGTAGTCAGGTTTTTGTCGTTGTTATATATTCTACTGTTAGTCTGGTTATAATATGTGCTTTATATGTTTTAAATCTTTTGCTCCATTAGCGTTTCGTGTCGTAGTACTTAAGGTATGTGAATGATTGAATATTTCTTAAATTTACCTATGTTAATTGTAAAAAATATCGAAGTGATATGTTAGGGGAAACGTGTAAGTTAGATTACGTATCTGCGCAATGTAGTTATTTACTGTTGTCATGTATGAACTTTGTTAAATGTACATGCTTTATTAGTGTATAAGATATTTAGTCTGTCTTGTCATCATTATATTGTAGTCAGGATGCTGGGTTTTGCTTTTGACGATGGAAACTTTGTTACGTTGCATTATATTCATTAATAGATATGTACTTACCAATTTGATAAAATTTTTGGAAATATTACTATGTTGATGAAAAATATTCCGGATTGTGGTAGGGGGTGTAGAATGGTGCTTGTATTTAATGATTTACGGTTTTAGGGTATAAAAACACAAATTTCTTAAGTTTATAAATATGAAAGCGTAAAAATTTATTAAAAACAAAAACTGTTTAAACAGTAAACAAAATAAATAAAAGTTTTTGTGTTAGTTATACAAAATATGACATGAATCAATTAGATCATAGATGGGGAGGGTAGGGGGGGGAAGGGGGAGGAGGAGGGGGGTGGTAAAGGTCAAGGCTCCAGAGATCAGAGGCTTGCAGATGTCTAAGAGATGTTTGATTTATATAAAAACGTAAATTTTTTTAAGTTTTAATCTCTAAATTAATAAAATGTTTATTTATTTTTTTTTTTTTTTTTAATTTTTAAAAATTTTTTAATTTTTAAATTTTTTTTTTAAAATTAATTTTTAAATATTTTTTTTAATTTTTAAAAACTTTTTAATTTTTCATAAATTTTTTTAAATTTTTTTTTAATTTTTATTATATTATTTTATTATTTCTATTTCTGTAATCGATGATACTATGAGAAAGCATGTACCAAGTTTGTCTTCTTATTGCCAATATTTCAATTATTGCGGAGCAGCTCCCCCATGGGGTGCTCACTAAAATTTAACACTGGTTTCAGCAATGATACTTTTTATATAGGGATACCGAGTTCAGCTTCTACGTCAATATCAATGTTTTGATTGGTAGCATCCCCCGGGGTGACTTCACACATAATTTACACTGGTTTCAGCAATGACACTAACTATATAGAGCATATAACAGAGTTTTTCACCTTCATACGTCAATATTCATGTTTGACTGGTTGGTTAGCTCCCCCATGGGTGCATCACTTTGCAATCTTTACTTGTTTCATAATATACTTATTATGATGGTGATATACAAGTTTTCAGCTTTCTACGTCACAATATTTAATGGTTGGGGGGAATCCCATCTGTGGGACCCTAGACACCTTATGCGGTCTTATCATCATATTTGAAATCTACGACCTCGATAACATATAAACATACAATATGTGTTATTACGATGTTTAATTACTGCCCGCAGCGGGCTCCACACCGGTGCCGGACCTACTCCTCAGAATCGTTACCAACTCTTATCTAGAACTCAACTCTGAATTTCACCAAATTTAACAATTACCGAGCACTTTGATTTTTAATTAGGGTGGGGTCCCCCACTAGCTCGTATACAAGAGGTTAATCTCGACCATCTAACAACCCCTTCAAAATTTTACCCGATTACGTAAACCTAACTACTCAGCTACCACTACTACTATACTACGATCATAATAATAATAATATAAATAATAATTAATAATAATAATAATATAATAATAATATATAATAATAATAAAATATAATAATAATACATATAATAATAATAAATAAGGGAAAAATTGAGAGAGAGAGAGAGAGAGAGAGAGAGAGAGAGAGAAGAGTAGAGGAGAGAGAGGAGATGAAAGACGAGAGAGGGGAGAGACGAGAGGAAAGAGGGAAGAGAAGAGAGAGAGAACAAAAGCATTAGTCGCAAGGTAAAATTAAATGTCAATTATATAAATATAATATAATCTTATAAAATATATAATATACTTTATATATTAATATTATATATAATATATATATATATATATCATATTATATATATATATATTATATTATATAATAATAAACATAATAATATATATAATTTATAATATAAAATAACTAATAATAATATAATAATAATAATAAAATACATCAATAATAAATAATAATTTAATAATAATAAAATAATATCTTCAGTAAAACATATTTTCAATAATGATAAAGTTGCATGTAAATCGGTGCGCCTTAGAACTGACTCTTCCCTTCTCTTTTCTTCTTTCTTCTTCTTTTCTTCTTCATTTCCTCTTCTTATTCTTCTCTTCTTCTTCTTTTAGCATCAACTTATATAATGCTTAAAAAAAAAGATTAATAAATAATATAATAAAATAATAAATAATAATAATATATAATAATAATAATAATATTAATATATAGATAATAAATAATAATAATAAAAATAAAACTATCAAAGCTGAAACAGATATCATATTCAACGTGTTGAACGCAGTACCGGAGCCTGCAGTAAGAACCGCAGCCCGGAGCCGGAGCCGGAGAGAGAGCCGGAGTTAGATTTTGGGTGAGTCAGGTCGGATGCACAAGATCATCTCGAAATTATGATCACTTCGTGATCATATTATATTATATGTAATATAATATAAATATAATAATTATAAATATCAGACAAAGACAGAAAAACAGACAAACCGCAGGTTTGTCCGTTCGCCCGTTGGATAGACATATTTGTCTAAATACCTCCACATAAGCCTTAATATATCTCTATTCCTTCATAGCGAAAAAAGTGGGGTCGCAGTTGTACAATACTACTTTTATATATAATATATATATATAATATATATAATTACTATATATATATAATATAATATACATATTATATAATATATAATATATATATAATATATATAATATATATATATATATTATAAATATATATAATAATACAATATATAGTATAATATATATATTATATTTTTATTATATTTATATAATATTATTATAATAATATATATATAATAAATATATATATATATATATATATATATATAATATATTACTATTATATAGTATATAATATTATATATAATAATTATATATATAGTATATATATATATATATAAATTTTATATATAGTACTATCTTATATATATATATATATATTATATATAATAATTATAATATATTATATATAATATATAATATATATATATAATATATCAACTGAAAATTAACATTTACCAGACGATCCTACATAAGAATAAATTAAAAATAAAAATAACCCATGCTGTATAACACATAACAGAGCCTTCTCTGCTCATCTCTCTCTCTCTATATATATATATATATAATATATATATATTATATTATATAGTATATTATATATATATAGTTTACTATATATATATAGATATATATATATATTATATTTATATCATATATATAATATTATTGATATTATATGCTTTTAATAAAAAGTAAAAGATAGATTAAAATAATTTATTAATGTTGAATTATAAATGTGCACAAACGTCATAGTCAATTATATAAATTGTCTTATTTTTCTGTGTGTGTGTTGAATTATAAAAGTTTATCTTTAAAATTTATTTTTTATAACTGAAAAGTTAATTTAAAAAGAACTAAAAGAAATATATCACTGTAGGTTAATATGAGTGCTACGCATTAAGTAGTTATATATAATTATGGTTTGAATGTTTTGAGAATTATGCGAGACTAGTCTATTATACTACTCTAACTTCACAGCACATATGATTTTAGAAATAATGGAAAACTCAAACTAACTACTAGGATAATTCAAATGAAGTAACACATAATGTTGAATTTGATAATTTTTCTTTATTAATAAAAATCATAGTTTTTTGAAACTTCTAGGGTTTCGCAAACATAAGAGTTTTATGTAGCATGGAGAACTTTCAGACTAATAGAGACACTCGTATATTAGTAGATTGACAAGGGCAGTACATAGTTTAATGAACTCGGACAGTATTCGAAAAGGTCATTAGTTTTGCTTACTATTAGATATATAGTTATGAATCGGTTCTACTTCCCTCTCTATAACTTACCAAATAGTATAATTTATCAAATTATTTGTATATACTGTTGTTTAATAGTATATATATATAGTATATTACTAGTATATGATAATAATATGGACATTTTATAAGTGGTTGAGCTCTCCGTTAATTGGTAGGTTTAAATGTGTTTAAGATGGTTAGGGTTGGTTAAGTTAGGTTACAAGGTAGGTTAGGTTTGGTTAGTGTAGGTTAGGTTGTCCTCGATCAAAAAAATTTTAAATGTATGTAACGCGCTAAGCGATATAAATCAACGATGTACAGGTTAATTCTATCTGAGCTTTCTCGACCTCCTGGAGTCACGGCTAATTACAATAGTAGATCAATTGTTTGTAATATAGACTTAGTTTAGCTTTAATTTATAGTATATATAATATAAATTATATATATAATAGTATATTTATAGATAATACTATATATTATATATATATAATATATATATATATATATTATATATATATATATAATATATATATTATACTGACTAGTTTAGCTTAAAGCGCGCTCAACACTAGAATACGGGAGTCGTATTCACCCCAGAAATTTTTGGTCAGATGAACGCTCTATGAACATAAATAAGTAGTGTGTCTATTGGGGCGATGAATTTTTTGTCCCTGATGTTCTAGGCGTGAAGATGAGGGTTAGAGTTAGGTGTTAGTATACGGTTAGGTTTTGTTAGGTTAGGTAGGTTAAGGTTAGGGTTAGGTTAGGTAGATTAGGTTTTGTTATGGTACTTAGGGTTTAGGTTTTAGGTTAAGGTTGAGGTTTATTTTCAGGTGCGTCTTAGGAAAAATAATTTAGTTTCCCGCCTTCTACGGTTATAGTCTAGTTATTAATTGTCTCTACTCAATTTAAACATACTCCCTATGTCCAAACTCTGATAATATTACTACTATAGCTTTAGAAAAATTAAAATTATCCTTGTCCAAACCTGATAATATTTACTTACCTAAGACTTATAGAAAAATTAAATTTCCTTTTCAGATTTTCTTAAAACATTGAAAAGACAATATTGGTGAATGTAATGGGGTTGTCTTGCTCAAATTTGGGAGATCGAGGCGACTTCTATATGGGTGCAAAGACGCTGAAACTCTGCCGTGTTCAGCCGTCAATCTGTATGTCATCATATCAGTCACGCAGGCAAAGAAGCGTAGTTCGGTAATTGTTATACACAAAGTAAAAAAAAAAAAATTAATTAGCTTTCAAAATATAAAATGGTTTCGCCTCTTAAAATGCTTATTTTTATCTGTACTTTCGTTTGATATATCTTAAGCATTTACTTAAATTAACGCCTCATTAATTGCCCGTATTACTCTTTCACCGCAACCATGAGGTCTCGAGTTTATGCCAGGACAAGATTACTATTTTATATGTTTCCCCCACCTCTCCTCTCATATATATTATACGTATATTATCTTTATCTGTAATTAGGGTATTAAATTATAATATAAGAAAAGATATATATATACTTTATAGTATATATATATATAACCTCTTATTCTTTATATAATATAGTAATATATAGAGTTGTTCATTACATATATATATATTACTATATTATCTTTATTATCATTATTATAGATATAGTATATTATAGTATATTATATATTCATAGCTGTATTAGTGATATTAAAATAAATACTTAAATAAATGACATATTATTTATATATATATATATAGTATAGTATATATATATATATATATATATATATATAAATATTATAATATATTATATAATAGTATATATATATATCCTCACTATATCTATAAATAATTACTTATTAATATACGGTATTATTTGAGTATATTAAGTTTGTTTATGATATGATAATTAATATTATATATATATATTTATAAACTATATATATATATATTATATAACTATTATATATAGACATAGATGGTATAAACGGAATGTGTAATGAATTAGTACTTATTATATTATATATTATATATATATAATCTATATATATATATGATATATTATGTTACCTGTTCTTACACCTGTGCGGGCCGAATATACAATTATATTGAAACTCAATTAAAGCCCAACACAAATCCACTTCATAAGTTCTTAACTCCGCTCGTCACTCACTTAACAAAACAATTATCAATCTGTCAACTTCACATACGCAAAGGGACACAGAAAGATCATACTAATTCCCAAACTAAACCGACAACATCAGCAACCATTAACAGAACTCGCCCCGCCCCTCGAACTCACTCATATACCCCAATCTCTAACATTTAACAAATCTTACACACCAAATCACATAAGCTGACCATCAATACATCCAACCCACAAAAGATTCTCTGATAGCCATCTCGGAGAGATATTTCTGACAACCAAACATCTCACGCCCGGAGCATAAAACATGCAAGTTCACAAAGTAAACAATTCAGCGAAACAACCCCACCACGAAAACGAATGCGCCAATCTGCTAGCCTACAACTCCTCCGCCTCCTGAAACAACATACAAAGTTCTAGGCATAGCTACGCTAAAGATCTCCGCAAATCGCAACACACCCAGATAACAGGAAAACAAAAACAACTTAGAAACCCAAACTAGATCATCACCCCCATACCTCCATTCACAACAAGCATGATAACAGAAACCATTAAACCCTCAAAAATACAGACAGGCACAGGCCCAGACAGACACAACCTGCATTTAAACACCTGGGAGATAATGTAATCCTCCTAATTACAGCCATCATCAATAAAGATAATAACTGCTCTTAAATTAATTAATAAAGCATCCATATCGCTAAACTCAAACGCATAAAAAGACACCAACTTCGCTCCTATCGCTAAACTCTGCCTTGTTCCATCAGTAAATTGCTAGAGAATTAATTTTAAATTGCATTCGTCTCTCATTATTCCTCTCCCAGACTTCCAACACCGATTTAAAAGCAACCACTCTAACAACCACAGGCCCCCACTTGGTCAATGCATTAATACCTCACAGAAACTGTGCATCAGCTTTATTGCAATAGGTCATTATTAACAGGCTCAACATTCACTCTGTCCAGAGATCATACTACCTCTCACAGCAATATGATCTCTATCATGGCATTTGACAGGGCGTCCAACGAGCACTTGCTAGTCATCTCTAATTCAAATAATTCTTCGCATTACCCGTTTAGGAAAGAAAATGAAGCGCAAATACATGGCTTCCAATTTCATCACCAACTCGTTTGCAAAATTATTAATATAAAAAAACTAGTTCTTTCCACAAATCCAAAAGGCGGTCCTCAGATGGAGCATTCGCTCTCCATTTTTATCATTTTTCACGTGCAGACTTATCCCACACAATCCACTGCAGCTCCACCAAAACTATCACGTAGGCAGACGACATTAGCCTTATTTCCCAACCCCAGGCGTAACAAGCCACACAACATACTCAAGAAACTTACACTCTTGTAGAAAACGGTTAATCACCAGACAAATGACAGCAAGTCATCCTTAAAGTCTCTATGCACCGTAATATACACATGTGTCAGGACTGAGCAAGTCGCTCTACCACACGTTGATATTACTACTGAACAATAACCCGCCTCCCCCACTTTAATAAACCCCCAAAATACTAGGAGCTTAAGATAATCGAATACGCCATACACATCCGTTGCCCTCCTCCATATTGACGCAATAATGCTCACTCCATCAACTCAAAGCGAAAACTAAATCACCTCCGATCCTTGTCGACTCAAACACAATTTCAGCGATAGCAAACACACAGCATAACTACTATCAATTAACTGTGGCAACTCCTTAGAAAGTAAATAAACTTAGCGTCCAGCATGGTTTCTCCTGCAATGTTCCACAAATGAAACACAAACAAACTACGAATACTCAAATACTGCAGCTTAGAATTAGCTACAGGTTGTACTAGAAGCAAATCGCCAATCAACATTTACATAGATGAAACCTGCTATATCATCACATTTTCACACTGCTGAGATGGTAGGGACGGTCAGAGGCTTATTCTAAAGCCTGATAAAGAAAGACCCGTGAACGCGCAACCCATTTCATGGTCAGCCATCAGTCATCCAATCGGCCCGTCGACAATAGACTAAATCCGCCCGCCTGCCTCACCTGCACAATTTTATTAAAACTTATAATATAATTCCCCCCCTCTCACAATAGGCACATGGAGTTAACATACCATTCCACCTAAAAACGCTTACCTTCAAAAGCTCCCCCCCCGCCGCCCGTCCAAATAATAGCTTTATTAAAATAGCCCCTCCGGCAAATCTGTCACCCATAGAAGAAACGCTTCTCGTGAAGAAGCCAATGGACCTTGCTCGGTGGCAGATCGGGTCACTGCACTCCTCGATACTGCATGTTATATTAAGCATAGATTAAAGCTTAAGACACGTCAATCCCCTAGTCTTGGCCTCCAATGAGCAATTCTTCGCAGGATACAATGATGAGCAACTCCTTTTGAGCATGCGGCAGCTCTCTCAGGACGTCCAACGTGGCGACTTTTCTGTATCTCTATCTCAGACTGTGGAATAACGCGTGGTGGCGGCGCTTACGGAAGGCAGTGTGGCGGCTCGCCATTAAGTGTAGGGCGCAGAGGAGAAGTATAAGAGTTAATGGTATAATATATAAGTATATATAGAATTAGAAACCTTGAGAAATACATCATCACAAATAAGGCTAAATGGTTTATGTTATAAAAACATACGTTTATATATATAGTGTACTTTAGATACTTATAGTATAGTTATAGTTAATGTGGATATAACTCTATGGCTATTACTTACCTTATAAAATGGATGTTAGCGCCGTAGTGCCATGGATTAGGGTTGAGGGGGCCTATAGCTATTTATAAGGTAAATGGGAACCCCTGTTATAAGATATATATACTATTATTATATATATATATTATCATTAGATCATATTTCCAAACGACACTTGTGTTAGGTATATATATATATACCCTTATTTAAGGGTAAGTTAATATAAATCTAATATCTATATATATTTATAATTACTATATATCATAAAAATTAAGATTCATTTATACATAATTATGAATATGATTACTTAATATATATATATTATATAATTTATAATGTACTATATTATTACTAGCTTTTATAATACTTAATAATATTTTAATGTTTATAATTAATAATATATATTAATATGTTAATTAATCATATATATTATATATATTATATAGGCTGTGAGTCGTATGGTTGGTGTGTGTGTGTGTGTGTGTGTGTGTTGTGTGGGTTTAGACGTGTTGGTGATTGGTTGTGGCTTAACTGGAGGCTCATAGTTTTGAGTGCGGTTGTAAGTTTTATGTTATTTGCTGCATAAGTTGGATTGATATTATAGTATTTGAAAGCTCAGCTCTCACTGTGTTAATTGTTTTTAAAGCTTTTATGGATTTAATATTTGAAGAATTAGATACATGCCACTTTAAAAGATAAGATCTACCGGTTAATTTAGACTGTATGACCCTCTGTTATATTGTTAGAGAGCAACTAGTTTGTTTTGGATGTGTGTAAGTTCATTTACTTCGTGTGTAGGTTGTGTTCCCATAAGGAGTTTGTCTATATGATACCGTATAGTTTTACTTTAGTATTTATCATGATTTAGGGTTACGCAGAGGTATGATAGATTTTTTATTTATTAATTTTTTTGTTTAACGATTAACGTTTTTATGTTTCTATCTTTTTACCATACTGTAATCTCGTGCTTTTGAGCGCTGTTAGCACAGCTGACGTGTATTAGTTCAATATATATTTAATTTATAACATAAGCAGTATAAAACAACTTCGTAATTCTCTATTCTTTCGTATATTCTTATTCTTGTAACGATCCGTGAGGTTTATAAACATATTTATTATATAAAAAGTTTTATCAGTTAACATTTACGGTTTTTAGTGTGTGAATAATTTTAAACTAGTATTTACGGAACATCTGCATCCGATTTCTGAGTCTTATCTTTGATGAACATCTTAAGTACTTGCCTTATATCCAACACCTAAAAATAGAATATCGCCGCTAGACTTTTACTTCAACATCGACATCTAAATGGAAAGCTGGCAGACGCACTCTTAAACATTCATAGCCCTCATACGGGCAAAATTGGATTACGGCTGCACAAACTATGGTCAGGCCATCCCTACTTACCTACACCTTGATCCAAATCATCACGAGGCGTGACGTAGTGTCTGGAACATTCCATTTTTCTCATAAGGTTAGTTTGGAGAATCCAAGCAAACACTTCGACGCGAATACCTCATGTGTAATACTTATATCGGTCTTCAATCCTCATCATTATCATCGGCACTGACCCCACTTCTTAAGAGTCTCGAGACACCTTATTGGCCGTTTGCTTTTATTAGCGTGTGTAATGTCCTTGGTCATCTAAATATTTTTCTTTTTAAGGTTCTTCCATATGGTTTTACCGACGCGGACCTACGTAGATTTTACTCTCTCCCACAGTTCTGTTTTGATCTCAAAATCCCAGAAGAATCTGATCCATTCCATTCTTTTCAGGAGTGCTTCCCTTGATCATTTTACTGACGATGCGAATTCCATCCCAGTTTACACAGAGGGGTGTGTGTGTGGAATATATATATATATATATATATATATATATATATATATATATATATATATATATATATATATATATATATATATACCTATATATGCTATATATATATATATATATATATATATATATATATATATATATATATACATATATATACTGTATATATATATATATATATATATATATATATATATATATATATATATATATATATATATAATTTATATATATATATATATATATATATATATATATATATATATATATATATATATATATATATAGGACATTTATAAGTGGTTGACTCCTTTAATATTAGGTAAGGTTAATTTAGGTTAAGTTTGGTTAGGTTAGGTTAGGTTAGGTTAGGTTAGGTTAGGTTAAGTTAGGTTGTTTACCAAAAATTTAATGTATTTACCTAAAATTATTAAAATAACGATACATTAATTATTGATTTTCGCTCCTGGAGTCAACCACTTATAAATAGCCATATATATATATTAGGGATGTACCGATACCAAAAAAGAGGCCGATACCGATACTCTATTTTTTTACCGATACCGATACTTTAATTAATATAATAAATATACAGTAATAAGATAGAACATTTGTGTAATGCTAGGCAACTCAGGATTTCATTCTCTGTACAAACAATACTTAGTCATATTTCCTATTTGGATGTGCCCAAGTATATTTATTTTATAAATTAAAATAGTATCTTTAAGGAATAATAAATGCAAATATAATATTAATAACTTTTTATGTTTGTGTTTATACAAAAAATATTCCATTTCCATTTTCCAGTAAGTATTAACAAAGTTTAGTACCAACTTTTATGTTTTAACATGATTACAATTTACAAGAAGATTCTTTAACTATAGCTACAATATAAAGAATAAAAATAATGAAAGAGAGCTCAATTAATCAGCTGAAAAGACAAAATAAAAAAACGCTATTATTCAAACATGACATAATAACAATATACTTCTTTAAGATAAAGATAGATAGATATTCAATACTCTAATTCAAAAATTCTCAAATTGTGATGCCAAAACATTAAGCTTTCACTAGTATCTGGCGAGAGCCTGTTCCTTTGGGGTGTTTACATTCCCACCTACACTAAAAAATACGCTCGCTCTCGACTGATGAGGGAGGGGCTAATAAATATTTGCTTGCAAGCACTGATAATAATGGAAATCTTGGCCCATTTTCATGCCACCACATGAAAGGATTCTCTTCTGTAGGCAGCATCTCCTCTTTCATAGATTACAAATTTGAATTATCTTTGCTCCTTGATGACTGTCTCTTCAGTTTTTTTCGATGAGGTTCCTTGGTGTGATTCCTTTGAAGTTGAATGAGATGTCAATACAATTTCGGCCATGAACATCAAAGTCTAGCATATCCAAATCCTCTTCAGTAGGTTTATTTGCTGAAAAGCCACCATCATCACTATCAGTGCTGTTGCCAGGGATTGCTGATAAGGCGGCTTCCACTTCTGTGAATCTTTTTTTTTTTTTTTGTCACGAGAGCAAGCTCCTCGGTTCTACTATTTAAATGCATTCTGAGAGTGGTTCACCGTCCCGGAGATGCCATTCTTGGATAGTTTCGCTAGCTTAAGGAATTCCTCATTAGAACTTTTTATATTAGGGCGTGTCATTTGAGGCAAAATAAAAATTCATTGTTTTTGTGAATAAGGGGTCCAAAATGCCTTTTGATGTGTAACCTCCTAATTTAAAGTTTTTCCCCATTCATAAACATTTACCTTGGTAAATTTGCGCTTGATTATAATGTATATTGAAATTTCCGAAAAAAAGGGGATAACTTAATATAAACTCCAAGAAAATTTGCTCAAAAAGTGGTTTAATGAACTCAAACAATTTTATTTATATTTTGTCTATTATCAAACACTGAAAACACATTGTAAAAAATGTAAAAAGCTTCAACCAACAATATTCATCAAATCTTGCTTCGATTCATTCCTAGACATCATTCTTGTGCTGACTGAATCCTTCTCGTTTCTCATGAGTATACACTTTGCCAGAAGCTTCTGTTACTTGTTTCACACACCTCTCTATGGACTGTCCATGACATGGCCACTTTGGAACTTTTTTTTTTTTTTTTTTTTTTTTTTACAGATTACCACCACTCACGGGCTGGGCCCCTTTTCAACTTGCGTTGGCTCTTCAATAAACTTTCTTATTTCTGATATTTTGAGTTTACAAGTAAGTGGAGGATCATATACCTTTTCTGACCAGTCTATCAGTTCCAAAAGGGAAATTGCATTTGAATTTACTTCAGGTGTTTTCCTAGGCCGAACAGATAGGTCTCCTGTTGTATTATCATCTTCTGGACCCCTGCTTTCCTTTCTTCTTGGTCTTCCGAGCATAAAAGTGTCTGAAGCACCATTTCACTAAATGCGAACCACAATGAACGTTGGATTGTTGGCAAAACAATATCTGCTACTGTCTTCTTCTGAGATTTTAGGAGCTTCAACTGATAAAGAATGTCGAAGTTCTTCCACCCAAGAAAATTTCGATTTGATTGTAAACCAGCAAGGATAGTAAACGCCAACAATGTATTCCACAAGCAGTTGTAACGTCTTTAAATTGTTGTCTTTAAGGCCATGTTTTGAAACCCATTTGCGACAAATACTATTTGCAGTTGTTAACCGCCTAGAGTGGCTTGTAGGATCAATTTCTAATAATGCCAGATCAGTTGGAAGTACACCTGTCCTTATGGCCTGAGTTATCCTGTAACCATAAGCCTGATCTGTAGAAAGATCTTTGACAACAGTGTCACTCAATGGAACCAAAGGCTCTGGAAAGGATATTCTGACAAATGAGGGATTGATTTCTAGTTCTGTTGCAGTATCAAACATGTTGCCAATCTTACCACTCCACTTGTTGTTAGACAAAGTTTTTCCATCCAACTTTGTGACCAAGTGCCGCAAAGGTAGCTCATTAGTGTGAAGAGCACAAACCAACCAGATGAGTTTACGATTCAGCTTTGCCTCAACCCAATGCATGACTCCTCCTTCCCAACCAGTTGAGTCACCACCAATAGCCTGCAAACTTTTATCAATGTTGTTTTTCTTTAAGAAATCCACAAGATGGTTAGAAATAACTTCAGCAGGTTTCCTTTTCGTTAAGTCTTTCTCTGGAGTAAAATGGCAAAGATACCTTCCACCTGGCTCGCTGCAAACAGTGTAATGCTCTTCTTTCACAATGCTTGAAACTGATGACGAGTTATCTGCTTGTAACAAAGCTTTAGTGGAATCTTTACACTCTATCAAGTAAATTCAATATTGTATCGGCATAGAGCATAAATTCGTCATCAATTGAGTTGTGGCTTTCTTGGGCCCTTTTGCTTTATTGTGATCCAACCACAAGTCTCATGTCTCCTTCAGTAATTAATCCAGCATCCAAAAATGAAGTGTAGCGCGTAGACCGACACCATACCTAATACTTTACAATACAATATATACTGACTTGTACTTGAAGTAGAAGGTACATCAAAATCATCACATGGAATTTGCAAAGGATCTTTAGATTCTTCATCTGTAACATCAGTTAGCTCTTCATCTTCGTCGGAGAAAAGAACTTCATTTGTTTGTAATGTTAACTCTTCCTTCCTTTTCTGCTTATATTCAGAAATTCTTCTTAATTCATCTTCTTGCCTCTTCTGCTTTTAATTTGTCTTCTGTGCTCAGGTAGATCTGGTAATCCAATTTGATGCTGTCCAACAGATCCAACCTTCTCTCTTTGACTATTAATAAACACTAGTTCTTTAACAGGGATCTTCATATCCTTGGAACAAGAGCAGGAGATGTGCACTTCATGTTTACAGTCAGCACCACTTGGACATGGACCCTCAAATTCTGAACATAGCTTAATCTCACACTTGCAATTGAGGATGTCAAAGAGCTTGTCTACCGTTGCTATGAAAGCCTCTTTCAATTCCAGTTTTCTTCTGCCAAGTGATATGTTTTTGGTCTTTTCCCAGTTTTCTTCTATCTTCTTTAGGACTGTGACTCTCGAATTTAAAATTGGCACCACAAAATAACTGTTTGCTAGCTCCCACTTTTCAAGCACTTTTGGATAAATATCCTTTGCAAGAGTGGCTGCTAGGTAATTTCTGACATTCTCTCCACTCTGCTCTCTTAGCAGAAGCCCATATCTTAGAACATCACGTAGAGTTGGGAGTTCAGAAGGCAGCATTTCTCGACCAATTCCAATGAAGTTACTCATGTGAGTGGAAGTTGTCAGTCTTGTCTTCCTTTTACTAGCCATGGTTCCGAATTTTCAGATTTTGCAAGTGGAAGAAACTATTCGTGCCAGGAAAAAGAAAAACAAGAAAATGTCACTATTTGTATGATATTAATAAAAATTAATAAAATGAGTATTGCTAGTTTAAAAACTTTTACGAGTGGCATTAAATTTTTTTTACAGATTTTATAGTATAATATAAGTATATTCTTAACCTTAGAACAGAAGTACTGACAGATATAATGATAAGAAGGCACTTCTTTAGAGAAGACAGTTTTCTGCGAATGAAAATATCACGAATTTGAAGTAGCTATTTACCAAGCAAACCAATGTAATTGCCAGTTCTTGTAAATATAATTGTGAATCGCTAACCAAAACAACTTTTTGACCCCCCTCATTTTTTGAAAAAGGAAGTCAAAAAAATTGACACGCCCTACTTTTATATATCGAAACTAGATTTATTATTGAATCTAAAAGTTTCTCATAATTCTTCACCCAAAAAGTAAGAAGTATCGGCCATATTAACCAATACCGATACCGAGATACTGTTGATACCGATACCGATACTATCAAAAGGCACATCACTAATATATATATATATATATATATATATATATATATATATATATATATATATATATATATATATATATATATATATATATATATATATATATATATATATATATATATATATATACTTCTTCATCTACCTTTTTCTCCCAAAGACTGGGGTAAGGTTCGTACATACATCGGTCCAGACTGCTCTCCAGTTTATGACAAAAGTCGAAAAAGAAAGAAGCCCAGCCTTACCGCCCCTTCTGTACCATTAATTAGTAAGAACTCGTCGCAGTCAGAAAATCCACCCTAGAGCTTCACGGGACCGCGACGGACCCTCACTATGGTAAATCGTCAATGTAAGGGTTCATCCCTTGGCCCAGGAGGGCCACAACCATACCCCCTCGCAAAACCCCGCAATTCTCTCCTATTATGCATCTTTCTTCTCGCATCTGCCAAACTCGCATTTCTCTCCTTCAGACACTCGTTTACCGACTCAATCCACTTTTTCTTCGGTCTCCCAGCCAGTCGATTCCCAACACACTAACCACTATACATCCGTTTAACCAACCGACTGTCATTCATCCTTTCCACATGACCAAACCATCTCAACATACTTTCATTTATTCTCTCATTTACCCCTTTCTTCACACCACACAACTCTCTAATACGTTCATTCCTCATTTTATCAATTCTTCTCACACCTAGCACACCCCTAAGACTGTCCATCTGAACACATTGAACTTTAGATCTATACCTCTTATTCCTGACCATAATCTCACTACAATACATTAACACAGGTAACAATATACCCTCATGTAAGACCCTAGCGCACTCAAGACTTTGGCCCTTTTACATCCACCAGCGATTTAATTGCACCAGCCACCTTCCTGCCATTCACAACTTTCCTCTACACTGCATCATCCGTTCCCTTTTCATCCAACATATATCCTAAATATTTAAACTTGGACACTTGTTCCAGCTGCTCACCATCTAACATAACTTCAAACCGAGGACTGTCCTCACTCACAACCATAACCTTACTCTTGTCTACGTTCACTTTCAAACCCCTCCTTTTATACACCCTGCCAAATCTCTCTACTAATCCTCTCAAACTCTCTTCAGATTCACCACACAAAACCAAATCATCCGCATATAATAGGTAGGGCACCCTCCACTTACCTCCATTCTCCATCATTCTAACACCATTTCCTGCCACCCCCACCTCTAATTCTTTCATAACTCCATCCATATACAAATTGAATGCCAAGGGGACATAACTCATCCCTGCCTCACTCCGCTATTAATATTAAACCAATTACTTTTGACACCATTTATTCTTACACACGCTTCACTATCGTCATACATACTTTTGATTCCATTCAGAAGCCAACCAACACCATATATCACTAACACCTGCCATAGAGCTTCCTATTAATCCTATCATGCGCCTGTTGCAAATCTATAAAACCTAAATACAATTTATTCTTCTCCCTCATTTTCTCAGTCATTTGTTTCAATGTAAAGATTTGATCCACATATCCTCTACCACTCCTAAACGCACCTTGTTCTTCACCAATCAGTCCAGTCACTCGACGCACTCTTTCGACTAAAATACCAGCATATATCTTCCCTACAACACTCAATAAACTAATTCCCCTATAATTTCTACAGTTCCCTTATCTCCCCCTTACCCTTATATAGGGTACTATTACTGCTCTCCTCCAATCCTCGGAACTATACCCTCCATAAACGCTTTGTTACACAACTTCCAAATCCAATCAATCACCATCTCGCCTCCGTTCTTGATCATTTCACCAGTAATTTCATCTATACCTACAGATTTACCATTCTTCAACTTTCTCACTCTACCCATTACCTCCTCCTTGCTAATGACCTCATCCCCAAAATACCTATTCCTTCTTACACCATCAAACCCACACAATATATATATATATATATATATATATATATATATATATATATATATATATATATATATATA
>JABUQX010037345.1:32500-65289 GCA_015478945.1 Trachelipus rathkii | reverse complement strand
TCAATTAAAGGATTATACATTGATCGTTTGATGTACGAAAGTTCAAAATATATATAATAATAATTAAAGTATTTATGACTAATCGCTAATGTTAAAAGAAACATTAATAATATATGGTGGTTTAGCTTTATATATTTTAATTTTTTAACTAAGTTGTTTAAAATACCTATTTCATGCATGAAGCACGAGCGTGATAGTGTTCCCGAAACGTATAGTATATATATATATATATATAATAGTTAGTGATATAATATATATATATATATATATTTGATAGGTATTTATCATCCTTGAGGTAATTCAATATTATGTAATAATTCTAACTAGATTTATTTATTTATTTATTTAACAAACATTTCGAAAAACTAAATTCAAACACTATTTGATTTAAGTTAGTCGAGCTTTCGTGTACATGATCGTATCACTTCTTCGGGACTAAATTCATCTGTTGGAATTTCGCTCTAAATTTGACTTCTTTTTTAATTTCTGGCAACTTGGCATATTTTCTTACCGGGAGGAACATGATTCAAAATCTCTTGCCTATTATTAGTTTTAAACCTTTCTCAAAAATGGATGGCAAAAGCCATCTATTCCTTGAAAGTATTTATTAGCGTATGCATACTGGAATGTGCTGATGTTTCTGCCTCATTGTGTTGCAAGATGAAATTTGTGTGCTACGTATCTTAGTAATTGGATGAATTCAATAAAGTTTTCTTTATTGCTGTAATTTCGTACACGGTCTTTTTAGTTATGAGTGTAGAGTGGGAAGTGCTACATGTAATGGAGTGGCCTAATTTTTGCCGCGGTGTCTTAACTAATGAGCGGAGAATTTTGTTTATAGCTAAGATTTCAAATGAACAAATGAAATCGTTGAGGAAATCTTGTTCTATGATATTTGTTTCCTGTTTTCCTTGCCCTATCAGAATAGAATTGGACAGACGAATGTATGCCACAATCTTCTCAATGCTTTATTTTAGTCAGTTTCAAAAACACCATTCATTATTCATTATTCCCTAGTGTCATGGTTCCACTTATCTTTCATTCTTAAGCCCTTTCGTGGCTTAGCTTCCGGAGATGAAAAGCTTCCTATGTCCCTGTAGAAGTACCGCGCATTTATCTTCCATCCTATATTGTCTTCATGTTATCTCAATTTTTCCTTCACGTATGTCAGACTTTTAGTCTTGCCTTGTTTGTTTCTCCTTATAATAGATATCCTAGAACCATCCTTTATTTGAAAACTCATGACAGTGGCTTTAGTACATCCAAACACGGCCATCTCCTTTTTACTTTTTAGGCGGCTTGGTGTGCTGCTGGCGGTGCGGCCGGCGCGTATACCGGTGGTCTCGGTTCGCCGCTGCCGATGAGTGGGCGGGCCGGTTGGTCGGCGTAGCGAGGTTATGTGTCGTCGCGGCGTGGGGGTGGGTTCTTCATTTTTACCACTGTCACTGTTAACATTCTTGACTTACCTACTTTAGCACAAAACCACATACTTTTCTTGCACTATTATCAAACGGTTTCTTCATCAGTCTTCTGACATAGTATCCTCATCATAATTCTCATTCAGCTGACTTATTTGTAAGCGTTCCTTAAATATTTTTCATTTTAACCACGCTTGTTCACTTAACTCTGCTTGAATTTCTTCCCTACTTCTTTGCCTATCACCTTCTGGCCTCCATTCAAGCTACCGCAACCAACTTGAATCTTTACATAATAACAATATGACGTCTGATAATCCATCACTAGCGCCGCCCTGCCTCACCTGATTATAACATTTGTATCAACATACTGGATCAAGCAACTATTGAGTTCTTCACCAAACACAGAATCTTCATACTTTTCTTACTTCGATTTACCATCTCCTACCGTGCGAGACCAACTCATATTATAGAGCTTTATGAAACACCGCTTTGTGTTTAGAAGAAAGGAAGTAATTAGCTGTACGACACACACAGCTTCTCTTCGGACATCCTCACGAGAAATCAAGTCAGCATCACGCTCCTACCATTCTCATTTTTTACGCGTGTTACAGCCTAGGTGCTCAGCAAGCTACCTGTGTTATACATCCCTAATTGTTTGGAGTCACGCTATCCAACATTAGAGTCACCCCACACAGCATCAGCTCCTAGAAGCTCCCTACTGGCACCCGCCATCCACACACCATCATTTAGACTATCCAGATACTGCAGTCTCCTCGACATGACTCCCTCAGATGGGAACATATGTAGCAACCACTAGCACGATTGCCTTGACGCTCTTCAAAGCTAAATTTAACGGCATTAGAATTCATAGTCTAGCGCACGACAAACAAAATCCATCACAAGCTATGTGCCACAGGTTACTCGTCAGAATCGCAACTCTTCTCTTCCCTCTAATTTTTTCGCACACTCCAGCACCTTTCCGATTTACTACTATAATGGACCACAGTTGGCACTCATCTTCACCCCTTAATTTCATCTTGTTTCCAAGGCATAGAAGAGCATATCAAATTTACCCTATCGGGTAAACAGCTATCCTGCATATCACCGAAGGAGTCTTTTCTCTTTCCACATACAGTCTATTTCCCTGATGTTTTCCATATACCATAATCGATTCATACAGTGTTCAAACCGAAATACGTGAGAAGTAGTTGGTACGTGTGGGTCCGCATCTAATGCTCTTCTATTGTCGAGGGTGACGTTGATCTGGACACCTTGCATGACCGGGCGTTAAGGATTCCTGGCTAAGTAAATAAGTGGCAGGTTATGGTAGCCAACCCAACTAACCACTGGTCCCTATTTAGGTGCGCGCATGCACGACAGCGCCAAAACAATACTCTGCGAAATTATTTCTCAGTCCCACACAACTGAGCAAGGATTAATAAGCGTATTGTCTGAAAGGTGTTATCTGAAAGAAAATGAGTGTGTATGAAAGGCAAACCATTGGGGACTGGTGAAATGGTTATAGGAGTAATATTGCTAGCTAGAGCACCAATGAAGCCAGATGGGTAGGCACTACGTGAGGGCTCGCGTCAATTGCTTCTAGTACGCTTGCACTCTGCATATATATATATTATATATATATTATATATATATAAATATATATTATATATATATATTACTGATAATATATTATATAATATAATATAATAATAAATATAGTATATGATATTGGTAATAATTTTGTATATTAGTGGATAGTATCTAGTAGTAGTAGTGTTTATTATAATATGTAGTAGGTTATATCTATATCGTTCTATAATATAGTATTATGTATTAGTATATGTATATATTTCGTAGTATAAATATATAGTATATTATATAGTGTATTATTATATATAGATATATTTAGTTATAATATATAGATTCTTATACTATGATAGTAATTATCGTACATCGTATATTATATAGAAGGTATTATATAGTATTAGTATATGATTATAAATATATGTTTATAATATGTTATATGTATATATAATATTATATATAATATAGATATATAGATAATATTAGTATGTATTATTATTATATAGTTTATAGTTAATATAGTTTATAGTTAGCGTAAATATATAGGTATATTTATGTATATATAATATATTATATATAGATATATATATATATATAGTAGTATATATTAATTATATATCTAGTATATAGATATATATATATATATAATAAGTATTATTATATATATAGTATATATGATATAATACTATATATATATATATAATACTATATATAATAAATATATATAAATATAGTATAAATATATATATATATGTATAGTATATATATATATATTTATATTAGTATGATAGTATATATGATATATAATATATATTATTATAGCTATTAGATAGTATATATAGTGATCAACTATATAGTATTATATATATATATATATTTAGGTTATATATAAACGGTATATATATAGTTATATAGTAGTATATATATATATATACTAGTGATATATAGTATATAATAATGATATATTATATATATATATATATATATATAGGTAGTTATATATATATTATATATATAGATATATATAAATATAATATAATAAATATATATATAAATATATTATAATATATATATAATATAATATAGTATACGTATACTATATATATATATATTATATATATATTATTAATTATATATATTATATATATATATGGATATAATATTATATATATATATATAGTATATTTATATTATATATATTGATATATATAATTATATATTATACTATATAGTATATATATATATATATATATTATAAAAACATCCTTCATCAGTATGTGCATTGCACACGCGTATTCGCGGATGCGAAATAAAGTGACATCTGCTGGACACTAATATAGTAGTATATATAGTATAATATATATATATTATTTATATATATACTATATATTATATATATATAATATACTATACTAGTAGTAGTGTATATATATATATATATATATATATACTAAGTATATATTGATATATTATATATATATATTATATAATATATATATATATATATATATATATATATATATATATAGTATATAATATATATATAAACAATAGAAATATACATATATATAATATATATTATTATATACGCTAATATATATATATATATATATATATATATAATGGCTGGTATTGGAACATGTTACGAAAGTTGACATAGCTTAAAACCATTTTCATATTTTGTATTGTTAATTTTTGAAAGGGGGTGTAGCTTAAATGGGATAAGTGTAGAAGCGTTATACATTACTATTGCGTAATGTTTTGTAATACACTATTAAAAGTCACAAGATTTTAAAGTCTCCTTGTACAATATATGTTAAAATAAAAAAATGATTGTTTGTTAGGATATTCTGTGCTTGCAATTATAGAATAATATAAATACAAATTCTTTATTCAAAGCTAATGTTTTTATGTTATGTGTATTTATATAATTTTAAAAACTTTGAAATATTTCTAGTTACCTTTGAATAAAAAATATTAAATATATAAGTTGAAAAGAAACTATTATATAAGCGTTGCAACTCACAAGAAGAAATAAATATGTAAGTGATTAATTGATACTTTTATGTTATAAAAATACATAGACTAAAAGATATAGTAAAACGTAAATTTTTTTTTAATAAATTTCATGTTGAATTGATTCAAAAAAATATATTTTTGTTAAGTTAGAAAAGTAACGTAGTTTAAATACGACTTTAAGCACTGAATCAATGGATAGCTAATTATCAAGAGGGGTTAGGGTGTATGATTGATTAGAGTTTGATTTATTGATTAATTGATATTTTTAATAAAAAGAAATAAATATTTTTAAAAAAAAACTTTTAATAATTTTATGTAATGCTCATACAAAACAACATATTTTTATTTTCTTATATAAATAATAAAATTTACGTAAGGCATAAAGCAGTATCGCATGGGAGAGGTGATGGGATAGGGTGCTTGGGCCACTACTGCTTTATTGCTTTAGGGTCAATAAAGTCCATATTTTTAATAAAACTGAATAAAAATTTAGTGAAAACAAAATGTTTTTTTAATAATTTCATACAATGTTTATACAAAAAATATATTTTTATGTTACGTAATACAAATAATAAAGTTTAAAAATGATTTTAAACGCTTAATCAATGGACCATGGTAGGTAATAGGGTTAGAATTTTGAGGTTTCATTTATTGATCTAATGATTAATAGATATTTTTATGTTTTAAACATAAAAAGAATAAAAGATTTAGTAAAAAAAAAATTTTTTTTTTTAAATAAATAAAATTTTAAAATAAAAACTTTTAAAATCAATTTTTAAAAATAAAATAAATTTTAAAAATAATGAATAAAATTTTATAAATGAAATGTTTTAAAATAAAAATTTAAAACTAAACAAATAAAAGTAAAACTATAAGTGTAGAATAAGATTTTAAAAATAAGAAAAATATTAATTAAACAAAATATAAATGTAAAAATTTAACAAACAAGATAAATAAAAATAAATAAATAAAACATTTAAAACAAAAACATAAATGCAAAATAAAACTTAAAAAAATAAAAACTTAAGCAAAATAAAACAAAAAATGAATAAATGAAACTTTAAACAAAATATAAATGAAAAAGAAAAATAATAAAAAAAATTAAATGCAAATATTAAAAAAGCGAGATTTGAATATTAAATGTGAAAAATATAAATGTCTTAGCCATCAAAATAAAAATATATTTAAATATAAATGTTTTCCAACGACGCTTAGAATGCGGAATGACGTTATAGAAATAACTTTCATGCAATCAGTAAGTTAGCGTAAGGTTTGGTTTGATAATGTTTCAAGTAAAGTGCCTCTATAATTAATGTGCGTTTATAGGTGTTAGTGTGTGTGTAAATAATAAATAGCAACAAACAACGAAAATAACAAAACTTATATATATATATATATATATATATATATATATATATATATATATATATATATATATATATATATATATATATATATATATATATATATATATATATATATATATATATATATTTATTTGACAAAAATAGATTTCCAACTCATAAGCTTATTACTTTATTCAGATATATATATATATATAAAAATTAATAAATATATATATATATATATATATTATTATTGGTTGCTATATATATATATATTATTATTACATATATACATATTATTATATATAATATATATATATTATAATATTAGCATATATATATATATATATATATATATATTATACATACTTGACAAAAATGATTTCCAACTAGTACTTGTACTTGAACCCAAGCCAGATATATATATATATTATATTATATATATATATATATTATTATATATATATTATTATATATATATATATATATATATATATATATATATATATATATATATTTATATAGCATATATATATATATATATATATATATATATAGTGAACGAAGCAAAGTTAATCAAAGTTACCAGTTAACAAGAAACGTATAAAATAATACTCGCCTATCATCAACTGCTGAGAGTCATCTTTATGCACTTACACACAGTAAGAGACTGAAATATCACGGACTTTACATATTTATCTTTAATTCTTTCTCTTCTGATTAAAATACGTAACGAAATATATATTTCTCAGATGTTTATTCGTTGTCCGTAAACTGTGATTGGGTGTAGTTGAATAATCAGCAATCGTATTTCAGTGACGTCATTCATTATGATGCTTGGAATAAGGGACCATTTGTTAGAAAAATTAGATGTGATATAACTTTTTGTAAGTGAGGATGTTTCGTGAAAAATAAAAACTTTAAACAAATTAAATAAATGCTTGGTCATGCGTAAGAAATATAATAGTTTATGTAAAACATAGAGACGAACACGAGTTACTTATAGAAATGAAATCCTGCATATATTAGAGTCGAAAATGTCATGTGCACAGTTAGAAATCCTTCCATGTAATTAGCATCTGGTGACGCTAGTTTAGATGTGCCTAGAAAAGTTAAGAAAATTTAGTTGCGTCAGATAAAACAATGTTGAGAGAGAGAGAGAGAGAGAGAGAGAGAGAGAGAGAGAGAGAGAGAGAGAGAGAGAGAGAGAGAGAGATATTGTAATTAATAAGTTATATTAGCCAAGATAGCATGTCAAGCCAAATTGGATCAGGTTACGTTAGAACAATGTTAGTTTGTGTGTTTGGTCTGTTTAGGTATGGAATTACTAAGTTAGCCAATGTATTATGAAATATCAGTTGAACGGTGAATACTTAGAAAGTAACCGTATAATTAATAAGCTCGTTGTGCCAAGTTAATATTTTATTTAACATTTGATTGCTATAGTAACCATCTAAGAAATTATCAATTAATAGAAACTGTATAATTAATAACTTCGTTGTGCAAAGACCCGTATTTTGTGCAACAGGAACATGCACATGCACCCCGTAACAACTTGAAACCATCCCCGGTTTGGTTCAATCACTACAGCGATTATATCGAATGAATGTTAAATAATAATGATTTTCTTTCGATTATTTTTTTCAAAGTAATAACTCAGCCAAAGCCCGTAGAAAGACGATATAAATGTTGATTCGGGGGTAAAAGGCTACGACTTATTGATTGAAATTATCAGAGATGGTCTACCGATCATTTAAACCCTTCTTAAAATCAAAAACCCTTCTGGGGGGTTAAACCTTCTAAGTTCAGGTTTAAAAAACTCAGAAAGCGGTCTTCCAGTCTCAACGATCTTAGAAACCCTTACTTTGATACATCAAGTGTCAAAATCTTACGAAGTGATGGAAATTTCCAAATCAACTGCCGACATTACTTAGATTTCCTCTAGATTTGGGGTTCCAAAACCTCCGATTCAAATCTCGTCGACCTTATAGACGGTCTCACAGGCCTTTGAAACTCCATCCTCCTCACGTCAAGCCTGAAAAACCTAATGTTTCAAAATGTTGCAAATGTTGCATTGCAAAATCTGCTTGCAACCTCTGGCAGCCATTTCTGCTGCAGAAAGTGCTCCCTGTACTACTAGAGTAAGCTGTAGAAATTAAAGCAATTATATTAATTAATTTTAAAATATATATTATATTTACAGATTAAGATATAAAGTGTTCAAAAGTCTTTAAATTAGATTTAATAATGGAAAATGAAAATTAAACATTAAATTAATAAGTAATATATATTAATAATACATAATTGATATTGACGTATTTAATTCATTTTTAATTTAAAATTTTAATCAGTATATTCAAATATTAATATTGAATAACACGTTGACTAATAAAATGTGAATGCGTTGATGGAAATTATATATATATATCAATGTTGTTTTTTTTATACTATGATATATATATATATAGCATATATAGTTTAAGAATTATGCAAATAGGGATGCCTATATATATATATTATTAAGCGAAAGAGTATATATATATATATATTTTTTTTTTTTATATATATATATATATATATATATATATATATATATATATATATATATATATATATATATAATATTGGTTATTATAGTATATATATATATATATATATATATATATATATATATTATATATATTATATATATATATATATATATATATATATATATATATATATATGTTATATGAGTTCATATTGGATACCTTTATGCTAATATTAACTCATCAAAGACTTAGTACATATATATATTTTGACATTACAGAAATATATAATCAAGGTTATACTTATTTGGATACCATTATGGGTTGGTTATTGGTTATTGGATATTATACATATATACATATTAGTTATTATTATTATTTATATATATATATATATATATATATATATATATATATATATATTAATTATCTGTTATATATATATATATGTATATATATATATATATATATATATATATATATATATATATATATATATATATATATATATATATATATATATATATCTCTCTATAAATAAAGTTTTACTGAATATCCCACCTGAACGACTGAATAATGTAGCTCCTCCGTGACGTATACGAGTGGGTAGCTAGTTACCATAGTAAAAAAAACAACAACCGTGTAATTACCTAGGCAACATATCCATACCAGTTTTAACCAGATTTATAAAGTCAGTCTTGCACTACGTCTGTTTATGTATGGGAGTGTGTTCTAACCTCGTTACCTTTTTGCACTACATCATTTTGTGTATGGGCGTGTTTTCTATCCTCGTTATATTTTTGCGATGCAAGTAAATATTGAACAGCGGTAGGCTATCGAATTCTGTGTGAAACGTAACAAGTCTGCCACTGAGACATTTTCTTCTTTAAACGAAGTTTACGGGGATGCCACTCTATCGAGAACTATGGTTTTTAAGAGGCACAAATCTTTCAAAGAGGGCCGAGAAAATGTTGAAGATGACCCTCGTTGTGGAAGACTAATCTCGTCAACAAATGATGAAAATGTGGAAGTTGTTAGAGCTGTGATGGAGAGAGAGACCACCGGTTCAGTGTCAGAGTGATTGCAGAAGAAACTGGTTTGGATAAAAATGTAATTCATAGAATTTTAACGAACCATTTGCACATGCAAAAAATTTGTGCAAAACTAGTGCCGAAAGACTTGTCTGTAGAGCAGAAAGCGAACAGGGTAAAAATTTGTCAAGATTTTCTTGAAAGACTCGAAATGGAGCACAATTTTTTGCATAAAGTTATAACAGACGATGAATCGGGTTTTTAAGCACGATCTTGAAACCAAACGCAAAGTGCGTAATGGCACACAAAAAATTCTCCTCGTCCGAAGAAAGCACGTGTGAGCAAGTCCACGGTGAAAGCACTGATTACTGTTTTTTTCGACATCCGTGGTATTGTGCACAAGGAATTTGTACCTTCAGGACAGACAGTTAATCACGTCATTTACAAAGATGTCTTGGAACTTCGAAAACGAGTTCAGCGAATCAGAACAGACATTGCAGACGATTGGGTGCTGCACCACGATAACGCGCCATCTCACACTGCAATATCAATTATAGAATTTCTGGCTAAGAAAAGCATTCAAGTACTTCCACATCCTCCATACAGTCCAGATCTAGCTCCGTGCGATTTCTACCTTTTCAATAGTTGAAAATGAAGTTGAAGGGTCATCATTTTGGGACAATGGAAAACATAAAAAATGCTGTAACACGTGAACTAAACACACTTCAAGAAAATGACTTCCGGTACTGCTATGAACAGTGGAAGAAACGCTGGAACCGCTGTGTAAACTAACAAGGGTCATACTTCGAAGGAGATAACTTGTAATTTAAGGTAAGTCCAATACATAATTAAATACGACATCATTACACTTACTTTTGGGACATAACATATATATATATATATATATATATATATATATATATATATATATATATATATATATATTTATATATAATATATATATATTATGATATATATATATATATATATATATATATATATATATATATATATATATATATATATATATATATATATATATATATATATATATATATATATATATATATATATATATATATATATATATATATATATATATTATTTTTATTATATATATATATATATATATATATATATATATATATATATATATATATATATATATATATATATATATATATATATGTTATGTCCCAAAAGTAAGTATACTGATGTCGTATTTAATTATGCATTGGACTTACCTAAAATTACAAGATACGACAACCAAAATTCAGCCTTGACCAGCCATATAAGAGAGCTCAATCATAAAATAAATATAGAAAATATGCAACCCATCATGTACGCATCAGATAATAACAAGAGAAAAATTATAGAATCATATTGCATAAAAAACAGCTCTAATTACAATAAAATAACAGGTGAAATAAATATAGATGAAACACAAAATTTAATCATGACAAACACAAAATTTTACAAAAAAATCCTGCAAAAAATAAAAAACTGTCAACCACCCGGATTTCATAATAGCAGTTCCAGTTCCTCTCTCATCAACGTAGAAGACTTTTTAATCTCAAAAAGCTCTCCTTAAGAGGCCACGCGTAATGCTGGCGAAATATAGTGAGCAATACTTCTCTAAATGCCTACTAATATATTAAAGTTTTATTTTATTAAATGTGTGTTTATAGAAATAAAGGGCATCCACCATATATATATATATATATATATATATATATATATATATATATATATATATATATATATATATATATATATATATATATATATATATATATATATATATATATATATATATATATATAGGGCAAAGTTACTTAACGCCCACACGGAACGGGAGGTCTTATAAAAAAAAAAAAAATTCACAGGTAGCATCTATGATACATAAATAGATGTTCTGGGGGCGAAATTAGGTTAGTTAGGTTAGAAGAAGGTCAGGGGTCAGGAAAAAAATTTCATTTCTCCCATAAAACATCTATTTATGTATGATAGAGGCTACCTGTGAAAATTTTTTTTTGATCCGAGCTCCCGTTTCGTGTGTTCGTTAAGTAACTTTTACCATATATATATATATATATATATATATATATATAATAATCATTAACATCAGTTATATATATATATATATATATATATATATATATATATATATATATATATATATATATATATATATATATATATATATATATATATATATATATATATATATATATATATATATATATATATATAAAATCTTCTCTTTATTAAAAAACGTAATATTTAAAGTTAAAAAAAAAAATTAAGCTTTTTTCTTTGTAAATATAGTTTCCAATATGAAAACGTAGCTTAATCGATTTAATATGTATTAAAACTATGTATAATATTAAAAACTTTTTCGATTTCTTTCCATGAAGGTTTACTTTAATGGCACATTATTTTTTATTTCTAAACTGAAATATTTTTAGATATTTTGCATCATTAATTTTAGATATAACTTTTTATCTCAGAATAGGTCATATGATATAGAAAAAGAAAACGTTATACGTCCGCAGACATAGAAACAGACATAGACATTCACACAAACAAACAAACATATATTGAAGACGCTCATTTGCTGTAACAATGACATAATTAAAAAAATTACTTTCTTTTTGTGTTATTACTACTGAGACATTGGTAATGATGTGTACTTTTAGCTATAAGAGCGGCATATCACAACTATTAAATCTGCCCACGAGAGAGGCCTACTGTCTTTATGATACCCCTGTATTTTGACTAATAATTTGAAACTTTTGTACCTTTGCTGAAAAAAACAAATAATGTTTAAGTTTTGTTGTTACTGGAGCAAATGAGTGATATATATATATATATATATATATATATATTATATATATAGTTATATATCAGTTATAAGAGTATATATATATATATATATATTATGTATATATATATATATATATATATATATATATATATATATATATATATATGCAGTAGTAGGAGGAAACGACTACTAGTAGGTGATGGTAGAATAGGTCCAGGTATGAGTACAAGACTAGAATTCAACTGGCAAAAGGAAGACAGAGCAGCAAAGCATTATTCAGGAAAGGCAGCTTAGGCAGCTTATTCATAGGATATACGACAGATAAGAGATTAATTCCTATTATATATATATAGTGTTATATATATATATATATATATATATATATATATATATATATATATATATATATATATATTGTTATATTAAGTTATATATATATATATATATATATATATATATATATATATATATACCGATAGAAATTGAATTTGGAATGAGAATTCCTTGACATTCCTGGTCAGTTCACTTATGCATACCTTCATATAAAAGCCATTCTTCAAATTCCAAACGTACTCATTGTGCTGAAATTCCAAGCAGGATATCACGGTCATGGTTTTAAGAAAGTCCTGGCAAAATACTCCAGCTTTGAATTAAAACTACTTTAGTTGCATAAGTTTCGTATTTCACTTGGGAAATATTTGAAGATTTTGAAGACTATATGATTTTTTTTCTTCTAAATCTAAGATATAAATCTGCGGTGATTGAATAAGCTGTTTCAGTTTGTGTTGATCTAATAGATTCTCCAAACAAAGTTCCAGAGTTTACGATTGAAAGAATGCTCTTCTGATGAAAGAGAAGATTATTCTTCAACGAAATTAGATGGTACTAGTACGACCAAAAGTTTATTTGATTTGAGTAATATTGAGGCAACTGGAAGGGATAGCAGATTTGCACATATAAAAATTTATAACTATGATGACAACTCAAATATCGATAAATTTTAGTAAATTTAAATAAAAAGTTAAAGAAAATAATTAGTTACATTTTTTTTGGCATCTAAAAGGATAAACAAATGATGTTTCAAACATAACTGAAGTTAGAAACATCTTTCTCGCATTTCAGTTAAGATACATGTAATAAATGCCTGTAAAAATATAGATTGTGAGCTTTCTTCTTATGCTTAGCTTCGTCTTACTCGGACGTAATTGAGTATACCCTTTCCTGTAATATATAGAGCTCTATCCGTAGGCGGGCGGCGATGTTAATTGTACTATATATATATATATATATATATATATATATATATATATATATATATATATATATATATATATATATATATATATATATATATATATATATATATATATATATATATGCGTGTGTGTGTGTGTGTGTGTGTGTGTGTGTGTGTGTGTGTGTATGTGTGTGTGTGTGTGTGTGTGTGTGTGTGTGTGTGTGTGTGTGTGTGTGTGTAAGCTGCGGCTCGTGGGTTTGAAACCCGGGGAGGCCAGTCCATTAAAAATAAATTTCTCACTTTATATATTTTTATTTTCACACAACATATATTTATATATATATATATATATATATATATATATATATATATATATATATATATATATATATATATATATATATATATATATATATATATATATATATATATATATATATATATATATATATATATATATTATATATATATATATCAGTTTTTTTTATTTAAATTTTTAATCTTTTTAAAAAGGTCACAAACTATAACAGATTTCGAAATAAACGACAATCTCCCCCAAAATCAGCTCAATTTATAGGATATATTAATTTCCAATATATGTGAATTTTTAGTGCTCAACCTCCCTTCTATGTATTTAGAATTCTAATTTGAAAGTTGGCAAAATTGCACTGCCTTCCTTTTCAACCAGAATTTAACAGGCAATAATTGCAAAGAATTGGAAAAGTTGTACCATCTTACTTTTGAAAGAATGAACCAGGGTGGGTTTGAACTTCGCTCTTGGAATAGTAATTGTGTGCAATTGTGTGAAAGTATGAGAATTAATGCTAGTTATATCCAGCTTTATAATTAGTATGAAACTATTCTTGCGTATAAATGTAATTTAAAGAACGATTCCTTGCATGTGTCGTCAGTAAGTTATAGGAGCTCGTGTAGTACAAAGCGACAGATGCCTTCTTTTATCCCCGGAATTTCCACGTTGATATATATATATATATGCTATTATATATATATATATATATATATATATATATATATATATATATATATATATATATATATATATATATATATATATATATATATATATATATATATATATATATATATATATATATAAATATATATATATATGTATAATAATAAGGGAGGGAACTAGCACTCTCGAACAATGAGATTGTGTGATAGTGAATGGTAGATTAAAGTGGGGTGCGGTTAAAAGTAAAAAGAGAGGCGTGGTTGAATGTGCTAAAAGTTAATGATAAGGTGTACTGAAATATATAAGGACGTAAAAGGAAGATAAAATTTGCATATGTAGGAGATAAAAAGAGGTAAATAAACAGTTTGGAAGAGCATGAATGGGGGACTTACAAGTGAATGTTAAGATCTTCTAGAAGGAAGTACGAAAGGTTATTAAAAAGAGTATAGGGAATCTTTATAGAATAATGAATATGAATAGTACTTTCGTGACTGATGAAATACAAAGTTAGGGGAGTGTGAGGGAACATTTTGAAAATCTGCATAACATTGGAAGAGACGAAGAGGTGATAGTAAATGTGTGTGTGTGTGTGGGTTTGATGGTGTAAAAAAATAGGTATTTTTGGGAGGAGGTTATTAGTAGGGAGGAAGGAGAAAGTTGATGAACTGTAAATCTTCAGGTATAGATGGAATTTATTTTGAAATGATTTAGAATGAGGTAAGATTGTGATTGATTGGAGATGGAAGTTGCGTAACAAAGCGTTTGTGGAGGTCATTATTCCGAAAGATTGGAGGAGAGCGGTACTAGTAGTACCCTTATATATAAGGGTAAGGGTGAAAAGAAGACCTGAAGAAACTGTAGGAGAATTAGTTTATTGAATGTTTTTAGAGAAGATATATTCTGGTAATTTTGTTGGAAGAGTGCGTCGAGTGATTGAAGGGATGATATCATGTTGAATGGTGAGCTACTGGAGCAAGTGTTTTGAGTTTAAATATTTTAGCTATATGTTGTAGGAAAAGGAACCAATTATGCCCAGTGAAATAAGGAAGTTGCGAATGGTAGGAAGATTGCTTGTGCAATTTAATCCTTAGTGAATATGAAGCCACTAAGTCTTGAGTGCGATAGGGTTTTGCATGTGAGCATGCTGTTACCAGTGTTAATGTATAGTAGTGAAACTATGGTATAGATCTAAGGTAATTCTGTTCAGATGGACGACCTTAAAAGGAGGAATAAACATGTCAGAGAGTTGTGTAGTGTGATGAAAGGCGTATATGAGAGAATAAAAGCGAATGTATTAAGATTGTTTGGTCATATGAAAAGTATGGATTTAGTCGCTTGGTTAAGCCGATGTATAGTGGTGAGTGTGCTGGGAATCGACCGGCTGGGAGAAATAAGAAAGTGGATATATATATATATATATATATATATATATATATATATATATATACTATATATATATATATATATATATATATATATATATATATATATATATATATATATATATATATATATATATATATATTATATATATATTTAACAAAAAACATAAAGTGGGAAGGCAAAGAATTACTGCCTTTGAACCACCGCATGTTGCGAAATGAGGACAATATGCTCGATACTTTACGACTAAGCCATCGAGCATATTGTCCTCATTTCGCAACATGCGGTGGTTCAATCCCGGAGAAGGCAGTAATTCTTTACCTTCCCACTTTATGTTCTTTGTTTAAGATCTAAATAATAAATTGCGATTATGCAATATTTAACAACTACATATTATTAAGAACGAGGGATAGGACAGGCTGGACACCTGGTGATGTCGCCATGAAGAGAACTCGATTGCTTTAAAACTGCGTTCTTGAACTCAACTTTTTTGAGTTGAGGGATAGCTCAGTCGTAAAGCATCGAGCATATTGTCCTCATTTCGCAACATGCGATGGTTCAATCCCGGAGAAGGCAGCAATTCTTTACCTTCCCACTTTATGTTCTTTGTTTAAGATCTAAATAAGAAATTACGATTATGCAATATTTAACTACATATATATATATATATATATATAAGTAGTATATATATATAGATATATAGTTATATATATTGGTTATATATATATATATATATATATATATATATATATATATATATATATATATATATATATATATATATATATATATATATGTATGTATGTATGTATGTATGTATATATATATATATATATATATATATATATATATATATATATATATATATATATATATATATATATATATATATATATATATATATATATATATATATATATATATATATATATATATATATATATATATATATATATATATATATAGATAGATAGATTCCATATATTTTTTCGTTCATGTGTCACAAAAGTTATTTTAAATTAATTTAAGTAGAAAGTTAATATAATTTAAAATAAGCAAACTCAATAAACTTGATCCAGAAACTATTTTTTTTATTTTCTTTTTTTTAAACTTTGAGTTAATTTTGCGTATTTGTTTTCCATTCCAACTCCTCTCCAGACATTGTCTGAATTCGAAAGAGAAAGAGAAGAGACATGGAAAGTCTGAAATCAAAGCGTAAAATCGAGTAACTAAAACGAACAGTTTATCAAGATCACCACGGCGTTTAGTCTAAAGTTCAAGAGGTTTGGATTATTTAACGTTGTTTCATGCACTGAAAAGCAATAATAATAATAATAATAATAATAATAATAATAATAATAATAATAATAATAATAATAATAATAATAATAATAATAATAATAATAATAATAATAATAATAATAATAATAATAATAATTTCTTATTCTTTCTTTTTTTTCCTTTTTCATTTCTTTATTCTTTTGTTTCTTTTCCTTTTTCTTTTTCTATTTTTTTCCTTTTTTTTCTTTTTTTCTTGCTTTTCTTTGTTTTGTTTTTTCTCTCTTCTCTTTTTTGCCTATGTCGTTTTTGTCTTTTTGTATTTGTCTTTTCTTTCTCTTTTTCTTCATCTTTTTATTCTTTTTTTCTTCTTTTCCTTTTTTCCTCTTTCTTTATTTCTTCTTTTCTTTTCATTTCTTCTCTTTATTTCTCTTCTCTATTTTTTCTTCTTCTTCTTCTTATTTCTTCTCATTTCTTTTCCTTTTTCTTTTATCCTTTTCTTTTTTCCTTTCTTTTTTTTTCTTTCTTATACTATTGTATTTGTAGCCAATTTGACATTGCTTTATAAGGTGCAGTGTATGTAGAAGCAAAGAAAGAGTGGCAGAGTTTGTGAAAGGCATGTCCTTAAGCACACTTCTTGAGAGACCGAATTGCAGTAGACATTATCTCTTTTTAAAAGAAGTGCGAATATTATGAATCATTAGGCAATGAAATGCTAAGGAATGTTCCAGGATAACCTATCGATCCGTATATATATATATATATATATATATATATATATATATATATATATATATATATATATATATATATATATATATATATATTTGAGGCTATATATTATTACATATATTACATATTACATATTACATATTATTTCATAAATATATATATTATTATTATTATAATTAAAATTCTATGTTAAGAAGAAGATAGAAGATGGTGGTCATTTATATACATTAATATGATATTATTGGTTACTATATATTATATTATATTATTACATATATATTATTATTAGTACATATATATACTGTATATACATATATACATACATGAATACTGTTAAGTTGATTATAGCAAGATATAGTTAGTTGATATTATTATTATTATTATTGATATTATTATATACATATATTATTATTATATATTATTATTATTATTATTATTACATATTATTATTATTATTACATAAATAGTCACACAGATTACTCATACTTAAATTCCAGAATAAGAGCAGTTGAGTGGATATATAAGAAGAGTATATATATATATATATATATATATATATATATATATATATATATATATATATATATATATATATATATATATATATATATATATATATATTTATATATATACATATATGTGTGTGTACGCAGAATTTGACTTAGGGGCTGGCAAAGGTTGATTGATTTATGTCCTTGTTCACATTAATCACTAGACGGTGTGGGTTGGTTAAACCCCAGATTTTTAGTTTTCAAAAGCTAATAAAAAAATATCATAGAATAAATAAAAGTTATTTCGGTTATAAAATAAATAAAATAACAAGTGCACAACAGTTGTAATTAATTTTTTATGTGTAATGAGGTAAGTAAAAAAAAATATCTATTTGAGAAACGTAAAGTAATATTCTTGGGGGTTGATGAGTACTGAGTCCTGACTGGTAACTAATATTAAATCTAAATTAGCATTAGATACCTTGGATTTTCAGCGAATTTCGCAATTGCATTTGTTTCCAATTCGTTCATTTTTTCACTTGCAAATTTTCTATGAATACCCATCATAAATTGCCCATTAAGCCTGTCTTCGTTCATTGTGTTTCTTAGCCAAGTCTTCATCCTTCGCAGACTGCTGAAAGACCTTTCCATGGTACTTGTTGAACACGGTAGCACAAGTGCAATTTTAATTGATAGGTTTTGATTAGAGGTAAAAAAGGTCGGCTTCTTTAATGACTTCAGTAAGTTCCAAATCTTTAAACTTTTGTTTATCAATTTTTTTATCCAGCCACAAGATATACCGTAAGTCAGTTTCGGCATGAATTTTGATGATATCAAGATCATAAAACTTTGAAAAGCATTTTACTTTCTCACGCAAACTTCCTACGTGATCACCTAACATAAGAAACGGATAGAAATGAAAAAGATAAAATGCTGGCAAGTTGTTTTCTGAAAATCTAGTATCTAAAGAGGGCAGAAGTGAGTCAAGATAAGTCACAAGTACAAAACGCTTCCAATATTCAGCTGGAAGATTTGCTCTATGTTGTTGGGATTGTACCTTTTAGGTGGTACAAGTTCTACTAAGAACCCAGCAGCAATGACTGAGGAAATCAGCAATTATTTAATCAGCAGTTCTGCGGTGGTCTTTGACGTCTTTCAAAATTCTTTTGACATGATCAGAACACTGCATAAGGTCAATCCACCTAGAGTAGAATATTTGGCTATTACGGAAAAGATAATAATGAAAATGAAATGGGTCTTGTTGCCTATTAGTTTAATTAAAAAGCTTTTTTCGTTTGATTAATGCCTTCCCTTGACAATTTTTGTAACCTTTCAACGATTCTTATTATATTTGTATGGAAAATAGTAATACTATGATATATTTGAGTCCAACGGGTTTAACAAAGTTTAGGAAAGTTGGAAATAAATTCTTTTCTTAGGGTAGAGTCTCTGAAAAGGTTTTTATGTCATTTATTGTGGCAATAGTATTTCGAATATCCAGAATAATGTTTAGATCATTAATGACCAAATTAAGCCGATGGCTTACACAGTGAAAATATAATCTTTTTTTATATTTTTCCCGGCTTCTTTTGAACTCCTTATTCTTTACCTGCCATTGGTGCGCAGCTGTCGTGCCCCTTACAAACGCATAGACTCGGACCCAAACCTTCTTTTCTAAAAACAAATCAATCGTTTTGACAATGATTTTACCATCCATCCCTTCAAGAACTTCAAACTCCAGAAATTCTTTTCAAGCAGTCATTTTTTCAAGATAGAAAAACCTTAAACCTGTAGATAATTGTTCTTTGTCTGACAAATCCGCAGTTTCATTGGCCAATATGGAGTAGACATCAAATTTTTTTACATCCGCCACAATATAGCTGAAAATATTGTCAAAAGTAGCTAGCCGTATAAAACGCACAACTAGTTGACTTCAAGCCAATATGAAACCGAAAACACATTAAAACTTTAGAAAAAATGTAACTTTTTAATACGTTAGTAATTTGTAATTACTACTTCATTATCTATCGATTGATGTTTCTTTTTCAGTATTTCTATTAATTAATAGACCCTTAAAAACGCCGTCTGACAAACATATATAAGGTTCACTTTTTTTCGTCAATATTTAGGGGGGGCATGTGCAACCCATGCACCCCCTGCATACGCCAATGTATATATATAATAAGTAGTATGCATAAACCGCAACTAAATATGTACGTAAAATTTTATTCCTAAAATAATTTCTACATAAAACTACTAAAAAGTTAAAATTTAAATACAATTAACAAGCTAGATAAAAGCAATAAAACGTTATAACTTAAGTTTAAAACATAGCACGAGAAAAATATTAATAAAACTAACTAAAATTCACGAGCTTTTGACTTCGTTATCAGAAATACTTATTCGAGTAAACTAAAAGATAAATTAACAGAAAAAGTGAAACTAAATGATGGAGAGAAACAAAAATTTGGCATCATGTAGAAAATTGATCAGATGTAGCCAAAAAAGTCTTTTCAAATGAATAAATATTTTTTAATATATTATTTGTTATATAATCTAAACAAAAAGTTCCTTTGTTAACATTCATATTTTCGGTATCATTAATAATAGACGATTCTAAAAATTTTCTTTTGTAGTTGTTTTTAATAGAAATAATTAGAGAAAAGTAATTTTATTTATAAAATTATCTTAATTTTCAGTGCTTCCATGATTTGTGAGAACAGGATTCTGGTCCTCTTTTGTAAGACTATAAAAATGCTGATATTTTCGTTTATTTAACTCTGTTGTTTCTCCTACATATATTTTGCTGGTTTTTATATTTTATATACCCCTTATTCTCATTTTTTTCTCTCAATACCGTTTTTAGAATTTTTTCACCGTACCAGGTACAGATTGGACCAGATTTATATTTTTTGGAATATATTTTTTTTTTATTATTATCACCGTTCAGATAACCCGGATATACCAACAAATTTTTCATATTGAAAGGTTCTTTCTCTTTAAAGCCGTTAAATTTTCTTTCAGCCTCCTTTAATGCTTTTTTGATTACATATTCAGGATATCTTAAGGAAGAAAAATTCTTTTGTATATAACTTATCTCATTATCTAAGAAATGAGGACTACATATTTTTAAATCACATAATATTTGCCCAATGACATTTTTTTTCTTATCATATGAGGATTGGGCCGAAAAATAATGTATACATACATTAAAATGGGGGAAAATCGGTCAAAAATCGATTTTTTTTTTTTTTTGTTTAATGAATCATGAAAAATTGAAATTTTAAGTTACATCTATATTTAATAGTGTTTTCTCACATTTAGAGTTTCCTTAATGTTGTAGAATAATGAAAATAATAAAAATGTCGAAATAAATATTTTAAAATTTTTTTTGAAAAATTCCATTTTCAAACAATTGAATTCGGGGAAAACCGGTCAATGATTTCAGGTAGAAACGGTCATGTTTGAGCTTGTCCAAACTAATTTCAATTATAATTTAAATGTTAAATAGATTTTAATAATGTTATAGAATTAATTTGGATAAAAAAAACACGTCTAAGTTATATTTTATTGACATTTTCCAATCGTGAATTTTTTCCAAAATTATGAAATTTTATTTTCATCGTTTTATGCTAAATAAACATTGAAAAAAAAAGAATTATGACAATAAATTTTAATAGTTTCTAATAATAATAATAATATTTACACTTTAACAAATAGGCACTTTATATTACTAGGCCTATGTAGGCCTATTTCACGTAAACTTGTTGACAAAACTTTTTGTTCAATATTATAATTTAAATTATGACAATCAATTTTAATAATTTTTAATAATAATAATAATAATAATAATAATAATAATAATAATAATAATAATAATAATAATAATAATAATAATAATAATAATAATAATAATAATAATAATAATAATAACACTCACACACACACACACACACACACATTACTTATTCATCAAACATAACTCATCAACTCAAAATAAATTTTTCTACTCCGACTCCTTAAATTAGAATTTGGATATTCGACTCCGACTCCACTTAAAAAAAAATTTTCGACTCCGACTCTACTTACACAGGGATTTTCGACTCTGACTCAGATTCCACTTGCACAGAATTTTCAACTCTGACTCCGACTCCTGGAAAATTACACGACTCCACGACTCCGACTCCGCAGCCCTGTTTTATATTACCAGTATGTAAGCACACTTCTTAAAAAAATGATACAGTATTGATTTGAACTTTTTTTTATCCTTTCACTAGATGGAAAGAAAGATAGGTATATAAAACATTAAACAAATATCTTATAGTCTACCATACATAAAAATTAAAATAAAATATTATTAAAAACTAAAAAAAATGGACATTTTTATATGTTTATATTGACCGGTTTTCCCCTCTGCCCGACCGGTTTTCCCCCGAAAATGAAAACACTTAATAACTTTAAAAATAAGCTTAAAATTTTAAATTTTTTACATGGAAAATGTTAAAAATAGACTTCCCAATATGTATCTAAATCGAAATTCTGATATCTTAATTCTACGAGATTCACCAGATCTTCGAATTTTATTTCAATTTAAAAAAAAAAAATTTCAAAATTGGGTAAATCTTTTTTGACTTGTAGGTGCAAGTTATTTACTTAAACTTTTATATATGGTTAAAATATATTTTATTTACTACTTAAAAAATCTTTCTCTAATTGAAAAATGTTTTTATTTACAAAAATATTAAGAATATTAAAAAGTGACAGGTTCTCCCCTCCGTGACCGATTTTTCCCCATTTTACTGTACGAGTTTACATGGGTGGGTATCTTTACGGTATTCATTAAATTCTACGCCACCAGTATTAGAAACCATTACTAACACATTTAGAAAAGAAAAGATATTATTTTGGAGTTTTTCACAAGTGAATTTAATAGTATGAACAAAGTTATCCATTAAATCAAGTATATATATAAATGATTTTTCTCTAATTACTTCTATTAAAGAAAAATACAAAAGAAAATTATTAGAATCGTTTATTATTAATAATACCGAAAAATATGAATGTTAACAAGGGAACTTTTTGTTTAGATTCTTTAACAAATAATATATTAAAAGACATTTACACATTTAAAAAGGACCTTATGGCTACATATGACTGATTTTCGATATGTTCCCAAATTTATGTTTCTCTCCAGAATTTAGTTTCACTTTTCTGTTACTTTATCTTTTAATTCACATGAATATGGATGTCTGGATACGAAATCGAAAGCTCGTGAATTTTAATTAGTTTTATTAATAATTTTCTCTGCTATGTTTTTGACTTAGGTTATAACGTTTTGTTGCTTCTATTTAGATTTATTTATTGCATTTAGATTAACTTTTTATTAGTTATATGTAGGAATTATTTTTAGATTAAAATTTTCGTATATATATATATATACGTATATTATGATACGACAATTATATATATATCATATATATATATAAGTTATATTATTATTATATATATTATTATTATTGTTGTTATTATTATTATATATATTATTATTATTATTATATATATTATTATTATTATTGAGTATATATATATATTATTATTATTATTATACATATATTATTATAAACACACAATATATATATATATAACATATATTATATATACATAGTTATTATATTATTATTATTATGCTATTATTATTATTATTATTATATTATTATTATATATTATTATTATTATTATTATTATTATTACATATATTATTATATTCAGTATGTTACACATAAGTTATATATATATATATATATATATAAATATATATATATATATATATATATATATATATATATAGTATATATATATATATATATATATATATATATATATATATAGGGCTGCGGAGTCGTAAAATAAATTTTTCGACTCCGACTCCGACCCGACTCCGACTCCTTAAATTCAAATTTGATTTTCCGACTCTGACTCCGACTCCTTAAATTCAAATTTGGATTGACCTCGACTCCGACTCCGACTCCGACTCCACTTAAACAAAATTTTCGACTCTACTCCGACTCCAACTCCACTTAAACAAAAATTTTCGACCTCGACTCCGACTCCGACTCCGCAGTCAAATTCAAAATTTCGACTCTGACTCAGATTATTCAACAATTGTTTTTCGCTTGCTTTTGAGAATAAAAAAATATACCACTTTTCCAATGAATCTAATCTCCAAATGCTTATGCGGTAAAATACCGTAAAGACATAAAGATGCAGGTGAAACACATGGCAAACAAATATATTTCAGTTTCGGAAACAAATGTATAACGTAATTAGAATGCAAATTATTTTTATTTATTATAAAACAGGCATTATAAAATTAACAGTTTAATACTTTCAGTTTCAATAATAATAATAATAATAATAATAATAATAATAATAATAATAATAATAATAATAATAATAATAATAATAATAATAATAATAATAATAATAATAATAATAGCATTAACAGAATCGCTTATGAAATAAAAAACAAAAGAATTTCTGACAAAATTAAAAGAACTGGATTTTATAATTTAGGATATATATATATATATATATATATATATATATATATATATATATATATATATAAACATATATATATATATATATATATTATAGCAGAGTATATATATATAGATTTGTTAAAATATATATATATATATATATATATATATATATATATATATATATATATATATATATATATATATATATATATATATATATATATATATTTGCTGGTAGTGAGTACTTAAATATTGGCTACATACATTATTATTAGCTGGCTGTTATTATTATATATACATATTACATACATATATATTATTACTAGCTGTTATTTCATATGTTGGCTACTACTGTTATTACTACATATTACATTGTTATTAGCATGATATTGGCTGGCTGGCTATTATTATATATTACATTATTATTATTACATATACATACATATATATATTATTATTTACATACATATACATATTATTATTATTATATATATAAAGAAGAAAAATTGTTACATATACATATAAATATATATAATATATAGAAAAAATATATATATATATATATATATATATATATATATATATATATATATATATATATATATATATATATATATATATATATATATATATATATATATATATATTTTTTTTAAAATACAAAAAAACACAGAAAATTCACCTTTGAGACCTGTAATATCTATGTGCGGAACGGTTACACATGAAATTGCCCAATATCTGAACAGCATTATCCGACCATATATTAATAACTCTTTCATAGTTAAATCAAATAGTGAAACATTATGTAAATTATCAAACTTAAAACTTGAAGCCACTAATATATTCGCCTCACTTGATGTAGAATCTTTGTTCATAAATGTACTGGTTCTTGATACGATTGACATAATAACCTACCCCCACCAGATATATCAGAACAACATATAAGAACCTTTTATTAATTTGTTGTACTCAAACACCGTTTAAATTTAAAGAAAACATATATCTACAAACTGATGGAGTGTCGATGGGCTCACCACTTGGACCTACATTTGCTGACTTCTATATGTCCAATCTGGAAAAACAAAATCCTTCGTGAAACAAACAACTTTAACCCCGTATTTTACATAAGGTATGTCGACGACACCCTCACTATTTTTAGGAACATAGATCAAATGCATCAGTTCATCAATAGAATTCAAGAGTTGTCATGCATAAAATTCACATACGAAACTTAGGTTAATAATGCTATCTGTTAATGTTAATTCTGACGGCTCATTATATACAGGCATACATGTCAAACCCACTGATAATGGTCTGTATATGAATTATGGAATCTATCGTAAAAATTTTAGTTTACAGAGCATACAACCTATGTTCAACTTGGAAAACTTGTGATGAAGAAATTTGCCGCATTAAGTAAAATTCAATTAACTGTGATCATCCACAATATTCAGTTGAAAATTTAATTAATAAAACCCTTACAAAATTATATAATAAAGAAAGTAAACATAATCAGAAAAATTCGATAAATTTCTTCTTCAAAACTTTCAATGCTATTTGTCAATAAGGAAGAGAAGTGCCTTCGTAATATTTTGAATTCTCACCTCAAAACTAAAGACACCTCAGAAATTATAGTCAGACTATACCATAAGTCCAAACAACTGTCATCTTCCTTTAGCACAAGAGATGCTTTGCCCGACAACCATCACGTTGTGTACCAATTTAACTGCCCTGAGTTAGACTGTACGTCGACATATATTGGTTACACGAAGAATAGATTGTCGGACAGGGCATATCAACATCTTTACAGTCCCAGCAAAATCTTTGAGCATTTCAATACGGCACATGTTTACCGTGTCGTTGGTGGGGAGGCTCGCTGTGATAAAGATGGGCAGAAAAATACTCTGCCCTTCAGTGTCCCAGGGCGAAAAAACAACAAATGAAAGAATGGAGAAAACTAAAATAAAAAATACTTGCCAGGAGATCGGAAGACCTGGTGCCGGCCCTTCCTCATTGCTGGAGAGAGGTGAGAGGGGACGGAGCTCCTCGGAGCGCAGCAAGCTATCTCTTCAAGTAACGGGATCTGAGAAGGATCCAGAAACAGACCTTCCATTAAGTAGGCTGTCTGGTGGGTGCAATACCGACCCCAGTCTGCAAGAACCATCAAAAAGTAAAAGATGTTACACCTCGAATCTTCGAGGAGGAAAAAAGATTAAATGGTCTGAGGAAGAAAAACTAGAAATTTTGTGGTGCTATACATATAGTAGCCATAATAAATTTCCAAAAAAAGGTACTCTGGAAAGAACAAAAGAAATGCTATTAAAAAGAGCAATAGTAGATGAAAGAAAGGTGGAAACAACACCAAGTAGTAGATTCAGTAGCATAGCTACTAATATTAGAATCGGCAAAACTCCAATAACTGAAGAACAGATAAAGCAGATTAAAGAAGAAGTGGATGAATATATTGAGGGAATGAATATATGCGAAGACCGATGGATTTGGACGTACGAAAGGAATGAATTTTTAATGGAAAGTTATTTTATTGGAGAATTTATACCAAGAAAAACCAACATGAGTGAAATATGGAAGTGGGTAGTGAAAGAAAAAATATTCTCCTCAAATGACTTCATGGAATATCGATTCGGAGAAGTTTATAATCAGGTCAGTAGAAAACAAATGGTTAATCAAAAACTAGCAATTCAGAATTATGTAAAAGAAAGAAAGAACCAGGAACAAAGAAAAACGAAGGCTACACTACCATCTTATGAAGAAATTGAATTAATAAAAGGGAAAGCATTAAACATAGTTGAAAATGAGTTAGAATTAACAACTAAAGAGGTAGAAGAAATAAGAAAAATAAGAAATAAGAACACCAAGAAAATACAAGATGACTCAGTAAAAGGAAAGAAAAGGGAAATGAAAACTGCTGGTATGCCAGATAATGAAAAAGAAAAAATACATAAATTATCAGAAATAAATTGTAACCTAGAAGAAAATGTGGAACAGGAACAAGAGAAACCAGAAGAATTTGAAATGATAGTGTTCGATGAAAAGTATATGAACCTGGGAAATGAGGACCAAGAATCGGGAGAAAGTAGTCTTAGTAGTGAAGATGAAATAAACTATACAGATGATGAAGTGGAAACAAATCCAGATGAGGAACAGATAAATGATGAAAGAGAAAATGAAAGAATTGGTAATATTCAAAATCCAACACAAGAAGAACCAAATAACAATGACGAGAGTGAAGAAGAATTGTTGGTTAAAATATCCCATTATAGGGAGGAAGATATACATCTAGGAATAGAAAAAAGGTTAAGGATAAACAAGATCAGTAATTACAGGCTTCTAAATAAATATGCAGGAATTGCTGACAGAATGCTTCCCCGGATTATACCACCAAATTGTGATATCACTGAAATAAACCGGCTATATTATGCTACTGCTAGAGCAATAGCGGACACATTAGGAATTAAAACCAAAGGAACTATAAAAACAAATAGAACTAAACAAAGAGAAATAAAACCACCCTGGAAAATCAGAATGGATAAAGAAATAGAAAACCTAAGAAAAGAAATATCAATGCTGTCTGCATTCCAAAATGGAGAAGTTACTGCCACCACCACAAGAAGAAAAGTGCAGAATTTACTATATAGAGAGAGGGTGGAAAATGGGGACCCACTTGTGCATGCAATTAGAGGAAGGAAACTAATACTAGCTGCAATGGTTAAAAAAAGACAAAGATATGAAAAAACAGAAAAAGAAAAAATACAGAATAGAATATTTAGAGAGGACCCGGCAAAACTTTATAGAGAATTAAGGAAGGATACGATTAAAGTAGAAAAACCACCACCTAAAGAAGAAGTTGAGCGATTTTGGAAGGAAATTTATGAAAGTGAAGTTAATCCTAATAATGAGGCCGATTGGAAAAGAGAAATGGTAGACAACCCCCAAATAACAGCGATCATACCAATGGAAGGTGGAAGAATCACAGAAAATGAAGTAAAAAGTACTATTAAAAGGAGTGGAAGTTGGAAAGCACCAGGCAAAGATCAAGTACATAATGTATGGTTAAAGAAACTAAAAGTACTAATAAAACCTCTAACAGAGAGTTTTAACAAACTAATAGAAAAACAAGAAGAAATTCCAGAATGGCTCACTAGTGGAATTACATCATTAATCCCAAAAAATGAAGAAACAGAATTAGCGAGCAAATACCGCCCAATCACATGCTTACCAACCATATATAAAATACTTACTGGAGTCATGGCGAAAAGGGTAGCAACACACCTAGAAGTAAACGACATAATTAATGAAGAACAAAAAGGTTGCAGTAAAGGAAGTTATGGAACAAAGGATCAATTATTAATAAACAAGATGATTATGGAAAATAGTAGAAAAGGGCAGAAAAATCTCAGTATGGTATGGATCGATTACAAGAAGGCATACGATAGCGTCCCTCATAAGTGGATTAAGGAAGTACTTAAGATCTACAAAATTAATGACCTGGTTGTAGACTTCATAGATGAAGCAATGAAGAAATGGAGGACAGACCTGGTACTGCCGTATGAAAAAGGACAAATAAAAATAGAAGGAATAAAAATAAAAAGAGGTATCTTTCAAGGAGACTCTATTTCCCCGCTATTGTTCATACTGGCTCTCAATCCCCTAAGCACACTAATAAATAACTTGGAAAATGGTTATAGAATTAATTCAATGAGAGAGAAAAAGGCAAGAAAAATATCACACCTTTTCTATATGGATGACATAAAATTATATGCTCCAAATAAAAAGGAATCGGAAAAACAGGTAGAGGTTGTAAAGCGATATTCCACAGATATATGTATGGAATTTGGGTTAGATAAGTGTGCATTTGTAAGTCTAAAAAAAGGAAGAAGAACAGAAGCTGGTAACATAAGGATAAATGATACGGAAATACGGGAATTAGAACAAGGCAATACTTACAAATATCTAGGAATTGAAGAGTCTGATGAAATAGAGTCAAAAAAGATGAAAGAAAAAATAACAAAAGAATATATAAAAAGAATGAAAAGCATTTTAGAATCAGAATTAAAACCAAGAAATAAAATTATCGCCTTAAGAACTCTGGCAGTCCCCGTCCTCACATACAGCTTTGGTATAATAGATTGGTTCCAACATGAGATAAATAGGATAGACGTAAAAACAAGAAAAATGTTACATGCCCATAAGATAATCTACAAAAACCAATGCATGCCAAGGATTTATGTGCCTAGAAATGAAGGAGGAATGGGAGTTCCACAAATGGATAGAATATATAAAACAGAAATCATAGGTCTAAGTAAATATTTAGAGAGTAGAGAAAGTAAATTTATGAGATGGGTGTATGAGCACGAGATGATGAAACCCCCAACAACATCAAATACAAAAAAAGAAAAGGATTACCTGGAAGGAGTAGAGATTGAGGTAGGAGAATTCAGAAACATAACAGAAGTAGGAAAGAAAATAAAAGACCTGAAAGACAAATACAAGCAGGCAAGAATAAATAATGATATCACCAAATGGAAAGAGCATGTATGTGGAAAACACTTCAGGATAGATGTACTGGACCAGATCTACATCGATAAGGAACATACAGTGGAACCGTTAACAGGAGGATACCTAAAAAAAGAAGACGAGAGAACACTAATAGCGGCACAAGATCAAATACTAAGAACAAAATGGTTCAGGAAAAATATAGAAAAGGAGGAAATCACGGAAATATGCAGAATGTGCAAGGATAAAACAGAGACAGTAAACCATATTTTGACAGGATGCGACACACTGATACAAATGGGATTATACACAGATAGACATAACACAATCTGCAATATGATTCATTTGAAATTATGCCAAAAATATAATTTTGAAATAGATACCGATAAATACTGGCAGCACAAACCAGCCGCAATAATAGAAAATGAGGAAGCCATAATCCTATACGACCATACAATACCAACATCTATACCTACACCACATAACCGACCAGACATAATAGTAAGAGAGAAGAGAACACAGAAATGTTATATCATAGAGATTGGAATAAGCAGGGACAATAGAGTAACATTATATGAAAGAGAAAAGGAAGTAAAATATGTAAGATTAAAGTATGACATAAGAAGAATGTGGGGGGTGGAGGAGGTGGAGATCATACCAATAGTTGTTGGAGCAACTGGAGTGGTGAAGAAGAGCATGACCACATACGCAAAAAAGCTACCTAACATCGTAGTTAAAGATGTGGTCATGGAAGTGATAAAGAAAAGCCTAGCAATCCTAAGACTCGTGCTAGGGAGTACCTAGAAACCTTCATACCTTAGGTCCAAGGTTTGGAAAAAAAAAAAAAATAAAAAAAAAAAAAAAAAAAAAAAAAAAAAAAAAAAAAAAAAAAGTAATATTTCTAAACACTTCACAATATTATACGGATCGTGTGAAGTCCAGAAACTTAAAATTGCGGAGGCCTTCTACATCAAAACACGCAACCAGACATTAACATAAAATCTTATCTATCTATCAGTCAGACCCAATATCATTTGATTTACTTATTATATATCACTTTAAAGACTCGTTCCCTTACAAGAAATAATCCTCTGAAGATGTCTCAAGTATAGAGACGAATGCGTCGGGAAATCTATGTAAATATATCTTCTTCTTCTCCTGTATATTATTTTCAAAGATTATTTTAAGGAAATTAAATTATGAACAAAAATAAATATTTAGAACGTTGGAAATAAAATCAAAAAATAATAATAATAATAATAATAATAATAATAATAATAATAATAATAATAATAATAATAATAATAATAATAATAATAATAATAATAATAATAATAATAATAATAATAATAATAATAATAATAATAATAATAATAATAATAATAATAATAATAATAATTCTCTAAATTTTCGACTCCGACCTCCGACTCCGACTCCAATTTCTTCAAAAACTCCGACTCCGACCTCGACTCCGACTCCACTTACACAGAGTTTTCGACCTGACTCCGGGAAAATTGCACGACTCCACGACTCCGACTACTCGACTCCACGACTCCGACTCCGACTCGCAGCCCTGATATATATATATATATGAGTTAGAAGTAAAGATGTATATATATATATATATATATATATATATATATATATATATATATATATATATATATATATATATATATATATATATATATATATATGAAAATATATATCTAAAAATAGTTAAATATTTATTCATTTATATATATATATATATATATATATATATATATATAGCAATATATATAGTTATTATAGATATATATATAGTTATATATGTATATTATTGAGCATAAGAAGAGCATACTGGTTATTGCTATATATATATATTATTATTGCTATTA
>JABUQX010037345.1:20000-25000 GCA_015478945.1 Trachelipus rathkii | reverse complement strand
TATTTATATATATATATTATAATAGTAAACTTTGCCTACAAGTGTATTCTCCAGGTACGCACTATATATAATATTATATAATATAATACTATATATATTTAATATATATTATATATATATATATATATATAAATATATTATATATATATATAAGATATATTATATTAGTGCTCCCCAGAATAATATTTTTTTTCGAATATATTTAATATAAGAAAGTGTACTCTAAATTATCACAGAAAGCAATGAAATAAAATGTTTAATGAAGGATAACATTAAAAATACATTTGTAACTAGTACTATCTGTAATTTCATTATAATGACTTTTATTTGTAATTTCTATTGTAATATAATATTTTTTTTATATTTAATAAATATTTTATACTATTATTATGAAAAACTTACTTTAATTTAGCTCGATTATTATGAACATATATTACATGTTGTTCATTTTGGCTCCAAAAAGTTATTTGTTCATTTGCAAAACACCGCTGCGCCCAGTGTCGACGTGATTTTTTATTTTAACACTTTTTCTTATAAGAAAATTTGAGTAAAACATAAGAATTGCAACAAGGACTGTTGAATATTATCCGAATGTATATCTTCAAAAATAATCCAAAATATCAGTTGTGTTCACATTTCCATTAAAGTGGTAAGCTAAAAGAGTGGAATTACTTAGCGGTTGCTGTTATTTAGTTCGAGTCAACCAAGCGCAATACATTAGCTTCCGGGTGGTGAAGGAGGCGACTTTCACAGCGAAACAACAGTAGCCAGTGCTGTCTATTGCGTATGCTTACGTAATACGAAGTTATCTACAAGAAACTCAAAAGAGCCCAACCGAAACACGTACCAAGTAAGGAACAGAAGAAGAGGTAACCCAACACGCTCTACTTCATAATTGGTGAACCCAGGAAATTTTGAACACCCACTTGGCCCCTTAAACCAGCGAACCCTTAGCAAAACGTCATGGTCGAAGAGAGAATAACTCATCGCCTTTCGAAACCACCCTCTCAATAAGATTTGCCTTCTCAAGAAGAAACCCTTTCAAAAGATGCATTCGAAGTTTAAGAACCATACTAGAATAAGCTTGTCCACAGAAAAAAGGGAAATCAGAAGAGGATGCAGACCAACACTTCTACATAGCTGGTCTCCCTGGGAAAGACAGCGGACAAAATTGCATCTTTTCCGCAGGAAGACCACTTTAAAAAGAAATTCAAGCACCATGTAGATCAATAAAGACGCGAACAACAGTCACACCGTTAATTCCAGGCCTATTAGCCTCTGCTTAGCGTGACTATTTTCGTCGTCTCTTATGCCGATTTTAAGATAACGCTTGCCTTCAAGTAACATTAGTCGCTCAGTTAATACCCAGGTTACCAGCCTCAGTTTAACGTGACTATTTCCTTGGACACTATAACTACTAACTACTCTCTCTACGGAAGGATTCACAGATTACTTCTTCAGATGAATTTCTATTTTTTCTTTTCAGGTCTCTGGTTAAAATGAAAGATAGATTCATATATGTATGATATTTCGTCTACCTTAATTGGCACCCCATACCACTGCTACTATATATGGATGGATAACCTGAAGTAGTGAATCACTATCAGTATATATTTGGTGGTATAAGCAATACAATGAAGGACCACATACCAATGCTACTATATATGTATTTTCGTTGTCTCTAATATCAATTTTAAGATAGGATTACCTTCAAGCACCATGCAGATCGGTGGAGAAAGGAACATTAGTCACTCAGTTAATACCCAGGTTTACCAGCCTCAGTTTAACATGAATATTTCCGTCGACGCTATAGCTACTAACTACTCTCTCTCTCTATGGAATGACTAACAGATTACTTCTTCAGTTGAACTTCGATTTTTCTCTTCAGGTCTCTTGTTAAATAGAAGATAGATTCATCCATGTATGGTATTATGTCTACCTCAATTGGCACCTCATAACATATATGCATGGATAGCCTGAAGAAGTGAATCACCATCAGTATATATTTGGTAATACATACAAACAGTGGAGGACTACATACCACTGCTACTATATATGTATTTGGTTTTCTTGGAAGAATTTAGAGGAATCAATTTTAATATAGTTATATGTTTTCTACAATGGAGAACCTCATACCACTGTTGCTGTATTATCTTCATTCAAGCTGTATTGTTCTTTGTGATTCACACTTGCTTCATATTCCACCAGAGCATTCAACATCAAGCATTCATACATGCCTATCGAACTTTCTTATTCAGTTGTTGACTACCTTTCAATAAAAACCACTTCGCCTACTCGGCAACAACAACAAAAAGTGCATTTCAGTGTTTAAACTAAATTTACTGATTAATATAGTCAATTTGATGTATAAAAACTTAATTTCGTTTTTAATAGAGTGCTCCCTCATAATAATATTTTGTTTAAAAATATTCAAATAAGATAGTGTCACTTTAAATATCCCAGAAAACATAAAATTAAAAAATGAATTATGAAGAATAGCATTTATATCATAATTAATTAGTTTGTTTTAAAACATAAAAAAAATACATTTGTAACAAGTACTATCTGTAATTTGATTATAATATAATGATTTTTATTTTTTATTTCTATTGTAATATAATATTTTGTATCATATTTTATAAATATTTTATACCTTATTATGAAAATAAAATGTATTTTATTCTTTTTGTAAGAACATATAGTTCATTGTCAATTTGCCCCAAAAAGTTGATTTCATTTGAGAAAACCCGCGCTCGAGTGCAGTGCGACGAGATTTTTTCATGTAACATTTTTTATAATTTTTATTGTTAAAAACGTAAGCATTGCAACAAGGATGTTGAGTATAATCAGAATGTAAATCTTAATAAATAACCAAAAAATATCAAGTTGTTTCACTCTTCCATTAAAGAGATAACTATAAAGGTGTTGTAACGACTTAGGTTGCTTTTTCATTAGTATCGACGTACCAAAGCGTAATACATTAACTTCCTGGTGGTGAAGAGACGACTTCCAACAGCAAAGCAACATCGCCGGTGTTCTATATTTAGGTTTCTTAACGCAAAACGGAAGTCATTATAAGAAACTTCAAAAGAACCGCAACCGTTACCTGTGTAGTGAAGGAACAAGAAGAGGTAACTCCTAACACTCCTACCACTTTATATATATATATATATATATATATATTATATATTATATATATATATATAATATAATATATAAATATATATATATATTATATATATATTATATATATAATATATATATATATAGTATATATATATATATATATTAACAAGCAATTCATAATAATAAATAAAGCAACTTCATTAAAATTCAAATTCGACATTATTATTATTAAAATAATCGAAATTTTTCTCAGTATCAACTTTTCCTCTAAAAAAAATCCTTTTCTATATAGAAAAGGAATTTAATTGCACAATCTTATCTTTGAAAGAAAGCATATTTACTTTCTTAGCCATTTTGGGCAATGTGTTTTCATTAATTTTATTTACTTTCATTTTTTTTTTTATCCTGAAGCAATACGATATGAAATTTTGAACTGATCGAAATCTTCCGACAAACTCTCAATATTTATGTAATGTATTGTCTGTATGTATGTATGTATGTATATGTATTATGTATGTATATGTATGATGGATGTATGTATGTATGTATGTATGTATGTATGTATGTATGTATGTAGGTATGTATGTATGTAGGTAAGTATGTATATATATAATATATATAAATATTATATATATATATAATATATATATATAATATAATATATATCATATATATATATAATATATATATATTATAGCTTAACTACCACTCACGAGATGGCACTTTCAGGAGGGGGAGTGAAAATAAAAATTGAAAAATCCACCCCAATCCTCAGCCTAAGCAAATTCCAAGTGAGCGCAGACGTGGCTTTAAGGAGGATGATTAAATATAGTTGGAAAAACAGAACAAGGCAAGGAGTTCCTCAGAACGAAGTAGCTGGAAAGAAAGAGGCACCACAACGAACAAGCTCTCTTGGTTCTCAATATTCACGTCCAAATTCATGCCGAGAAGCAAAGGCACCCTTGTGCTACCGTGGGTGACGCAAAGGGGTGGAAGTGCAGAGGTAACTCCCCGAGCATCTGCCGCGTATACCTATATAAAGAGAGATAGTGCGTCCACGTTTACGGTCGCGAGAATAAGGGTCAAGAAGTTTAAAGTATCTGGTTGACAGCTTTAAATCTAGGTCTTTACTTTAGACTCAATCCTATCTAATAGAATGGTGGAGCGGGAGCCCCCAAATGGGAGACACAATTAACTAACAGGGCCGAATAAGGCCCTTTATAACGGAGTGAGCTGGGTGCGAGGAAAAAAATTCTCCCGAAACTTGAACAGACCTCTCAGCTTTTGAGCCCCTTGCAACCCATTAAATACGAGTTTTCCAAGACAATTTGTTGTTTATGTTAAGACTAAATGTTTAATGTTGTTCCAGGAGAGACGTTAGAGCCGTCTCGAAGAAAAAAGGAAAGTTAGGAGGTTTTTTGAGAGGGGATGTACGTAGAAAGTGATCGTCTAGGAGCTTGAGTTTTACGTAAGGTTGGCTGTGACCCCAACCTGGAAATCCCATGAGATCGGCAAGAAGTAGAATCGGAAAGCTGAAAGACGAGAGGCAACTCTAAGATGTTAAAGAGGCCAGAGATTTGACATGAGTTGAGTGAATGCGAGATCTGAAGTGCACGGCCCTAAGAGTGAAACAGAAGTCATGGAAGGTACAGATGATGTAGATCGTGTGATGAAAAAGTAGGAAAAAGTTGGAGAATATAACAGGAGCCTTGCGGAACACCAACAGTTAACAGGAATGAGAAGAGGAAGCTCATCAAGAGTGCTGAATATGGAACTCGGAAGAAACTAGACAAAAGGAAGAAGAGAAGGAGAAACCAAACAGTAAGGGAGCTTGAGAAGCAGTGAGCGTGCCAAGCACCCCGTAAACTTTGGAT
>JABUQX010037345.1:7500-15000 GCA_015478945.1 Trachelipus rathkii | reverse complement strand
GACATGAGGGCAGACTTGGCCCATCAATCCGGGGAAAATGCCAAATAACCAGTATGGTCACAGTTAATTCCTCTAATAGATTACCATTTGCCCCCAATCTCTTATTTTTGGGAAGTGTTTTTTGTAAGCGAAAGTTTTTGCCAAATAAAGGGGGGGGAAAAATTTCAAAAGAATTTGGGGTTTTCTTCTTTAATTTTTTCCACCCCCCAATGGGGACAGAGCGTACGAGGACGGGGGATAAACCACCGGAAAACAGGAAAAAAGGTAAGGGGTTTTTTACCCAAAAAAACTTTGATTTCAACAAACAATCAAAAAACACATTTCCTAATAAAAAATAAATTAAACTTATAAATTGCTTAAAAGGACCATTAATAAAACATGAAATAAAAACAACTTAAAAACAAAGAAAATTTAATTTTTCCTCCATTCCATGTTAGCTATCAAAACAATTTATACTCTGAATTTTAACTATAATGAAGTTCTTCTTTTTATTATTTATTATGGCTTTTATTATCATTATTTTTATTTTTATTATTATTATTTTTATTATTATTATTATTTACTTTATTATTATTATTATTATTAATTATTTTTTATTATTAAATAAAACTATTTATTGTTTTTTATTATTATTTATTATTATTTATTTCTATTATTTAATTATTTATTATCTGATATTATTATTATTATTATTATTATGTATTTATTATTTTTATTATTATTATACTTTTATACCTTATTATTATTATTTATTAATTTATTTAATTATTATCATTCTTATTATGATTAATTTTTTATTTTTATTAAAATTAAAATTAATATTTAATTTTTTTTTTGTATTCCTTCTATGTATTTTAATTATATTTATGATAATTATTATTATTTATTTCATAAAATGTCATTATTATTTTAATTTATTATTATTATTATTATTAGTTTAATTTTCATTTAATCAATAAAATAAAAATCAAAAACCAATAATTAAATAAATTCATTTATTTTTACCCCAAGGATGAAATAAAAAAAAATCCATTAGAATGGTGGAACCAAAATTACTAAAAATAATAATAAAACAAAAATAATTTTTGCCAAAAAATTTTTGATAAAGGGATGCATATTGAGTCCAACGGAAGCAAGCTTTCAAAATATAATTCTGCGTTAACAGTTGTGCTAACAAAAATAACTATCCTCTACATACAAAATTTGAAAAATGCAACAACAGCATCTTTTTAACAAAAAAATCAAAAATTGGTTAACTAGAAAACCCGTGGGGGGACTAGTAACAAAGAAGAGACAAGCACATATATTCACTTCACATCGGATAAAAGGTGCTTTGATTCCTCATCTTCGGCAAAAAAGACCTTAATACAAAGGGTTCTTAAAAAAAGAAGGATGGTTTTCAAACTTTCCAATAGTTGTTTTCTGCTACCTATATATTTTTTGGTTACTTTTAAAATAATTGAATTTCTATAAAGCAAAAAAATTGAAATAATGAAAAACAAAACTAGGGCAATGTATCCGAGATAATGGACCTTTTAACTGGTTATTTTAATAAATAGTTTACCCACATAATCTTACATTGCTCAGACACATGTCTATTCGACTACCAACATTTAAGAAAACATATATATATTTACACCGTAAAAGTATTTATATATAGTATGGACGGTTATTTATTTTAATTTTAGTTTACCCTTAATATTTATTAATGGTGGAATAAATAAGAGGTCAAAAGCTAATAGTAGCCGGATCAATGTAACTATACTACTGTATATTATATTATACTATAATTATAATTATAACTATCTTATTCTAGTTACTAAGGTATTATTACTATTTTAATAGTTAATATAATAATAATATATAATTAAGACTAAACATTTCCTATTTTAAATACCAAATAAGAACCACCGCCAAAGCATGGTTCTCTGAAAACGCCAACCCATTATACCTAAAAACCGGCTCTAAAGCCAAACAAAACCTTCATGTCCCACAAATTCAAAATTCTCAAAAAACTTTCCCCAAAACCAATTCGCTCAATGAAGGGAGAACCGGGTATCTTGCTTGGGAGGTTTCAAAAGAAAAACTTGTTTTCATTAGACCTCGGCATGGCATAAACAAACCAATCACAAAATTTTGAGGAAATCGAAAAATTACCAAAAGAAAAAGAACCAAAAAATTTGGTATTCTGCAAAATTCGGCAAATCTTCTCCAAATAATAATCCTCCATACTCAACTCATTGAGAAATTAAAACAAGCCCACTTTACAATATTTGGGGTTTTATTACAAGCTTCTTATACTTGATTTCATCATTATTATCTTGATTTTTTTTTTTATATTATATATCTATTTTTTATTTATTGAATTATAGTATTATTAGATATTATTAAGTTATTCATTATATATAATCACATGATTAATCTGATTATGTATTTAGACGTTTGTCTGAATTTGTTGATATCCTAATGAGAATTTATTTTTATTTCATTTAATTAACCGACATTTAGCACTACCCAAATTATTTTGTTTCAATGATATTAATACTTTCTACAACAAGTTCTTGATTGACCTATTATATTATTTATTATTATTTCTTTGATTATTTAATTTAACTTTTAATTATTATTATTATTTACTCTAATTATTATTATGTTATACATATCTTTTATTTTTGATTAATTATTACGTTATCATTTATTTGATTCTGTGTAATTGAGTTTATTCTCTATTTGCTATTATCCTTATTGCTTTAATTATTTAATTTACTACCAAGTTTTTTGGATTTATTTAAATTTTTATTTTTTAGAATTTAATAATTTATTCATTATTTTTAAACAAGACGTTTTTTTATTTTTATAATGTCAGTTTATATAAATTTAATTTAAAATTATATTGGCCAATTTATTTATTATTTTAATTTCAGAATTTATTAGTATTGATGTTAAAATTATTAAAACTGGCATTAACATTTTGGCTTAAAAGGACACAAAACTGTGCGGCAATTAGTAGCCCCCATTTCCAATTTCAACATTCTAACTTATTATCATAGCCAATAATTTGATTTTGCTTATTATTATTTAACTATCTTTAATTAAATATTTTTAAATTTTTTTCACCTTGAATTAGATTTTTTGTATTAAAGTAATCAGGACAAAATTTGTGTCTTCAATCCTTTTGCTAATTAATAATTTTTTGTTGAATTTTGTTCATACTGGGGAAATTTTCTTTGAATATCGATATTTATGATTTTATCTGAATGAAGAAAATTTTTTGGAATTTTGGAATAATTAATTTAAAATAATTAAAAAAAAATTTTAAAATTAATTTAATAATTTATTTTTTATTTAAGTTATAGTTAGTTAGTAGTAGGTAGTAGTAGTAGAGAGTGTTAAGTTTAAAGTAAGTAGTTACGTAGGTAGTAGGGTAGTTTTAGGTCAGTTAGTGAGTAGAGTAGGTGGTTCAAAAAAGTAAGGTTATCTGGGGGCATTCTTAGTTAAATGTTTAAAAAAATTTTATAAAATGACAATTAAAAATTTTCTAAAAAAAATTTTTTTTTCTTAAAACCTTTTTTTAATAATATGTAGATCTATGAATAATCAACAAAATATTATACACTTTCTAAAAAACTTAAGTTTATTGCCAAAAACAATTAAAAATAAAGATAAATTAATTAAAATTTTAACCATAAAAAAGTAAAAAAAAATTGTATTTTAACAGGGAAGAGGGTTCCAGGATTCTTGATTATTTACTATTTTACGCTACCGCTTGTAATTTTTGAGGACACTAAACTAGTTTCGGGGACATAAACAATTACAAAAATGTTTAAATTACAAAAAAATCCCAAAAAAACGGGCTAAAAACTAGATTACTAAAACCAAAATAATAAATTTTATAATAATAATAATAATAATAATTTTAAATAAATTTTTTAATAATAATAATTAATAAGCATAATTAATGTTAATAAATAAAATAAATAAAAATAAATAACTCAATGAAAATAATAATTATTCTTTTAAAAAATAAATTTTGTCAACTATTATTTTATAAAAAAAAATCTGTTTAAGCCCAATTTTTGCATTTTAATTTTTCTAAAAACTGGGAAAAAAGGGCTTTATCCCATAAGGAATTAACTAATATATAATAATAATAAATATAATAATTAATAATAATTTAATTATACATATAAAAAAGTTAATGAAAAATTTAGAAGTTAATGAAAAATTTAAAAATGATGAAAAATTATAAAAATTATTTGAGATAAAAGAAATCCCTAACATAATCCAAAGATGTTTTTAAGTTTTTTCAAAAAAAGTTAAAGGTTCAACTTTGTAACTGAAAAAATTTTTTTTCAGTTTTGGAAATAATCGTGAATTACATATAATAATAACTCCCAACGATTGGCCAAGGCATTAGACCTGAAATTAAAATAATTCATAATAATTAATATTAAATAATGTAAAGTAATTAGGTTTTTATCTGATAACTTATTTAACTATTTATTTTATTTTTATTATTATTATTTATTTATTTTATTATTATTTTATTATTTTAATTATAATTAACTAAACTAAGAATAGATATTAAAAAGACTTAAAATATAAATTATAATAAATTAATAAATATTAATGATAATTTAATTAATAATAATAAATAAGTAATAATTAGTAATTATAATAAATAAAATTAAATATAATTAAAAATTTATAATTTGATTAAAAAATTATTATATTATTTATTATTATTTAATTATGTTTTATTATATTATATTATTAATATGATTATTAATTTCTATGAATATTGATTATTATTTTTTATTATTATTATTATTTATATTATTTCATTATTTATATTATTATAATTTATTTTACGATTTCTCTTTTACTGTTTAATTTTTATTTGGTAATATTATTACCTCATAATATTTAAATTCTTCTTCCCAAAATTATTTTTTTCTATCTTTTCAGTACAAAGGGGATGTTTTTGTTCAACTCAATATTTACGTTAACAAAAACCCTTTTTTTTTCAGGTCGTAAAGTATCTTATATATAATAATGCAAATATAACTAATACAAATTATTAAATATACAATTATAAATATAATCTCTAAATAATTTAATATAATTATATATATTTATATACGAATTAAGTTTAATTTAATATATATGATTTATATACCAATTATACATTAATTTATCTTTTATATTTTATACCAAATATTTAACATTAAAAGAAAAATAGCGGACATTTTTCTTAATCTTAAAACATTTTAATTATTTTACGGAATCTAATTTCAGGGTGGGATTTAAGACCTTCTTTTCTCTATTCATCTTCCCAAGGATTTAAGGAAGCCAAAAAATCTGGAAAAACTAAGGGATTGAGAAGAAAAACAAAAATATATAATTTTATTAAAATATTATTAATATTGTTGAATTATAAAGATAATATTGGAATAAAATGGAAAAATTTAAAAATACATAAAATATTCATTGATTAGTTAAAAAAATGGTTGGGGACCCAAAAAAAGGACAAAAATTCTTTGAATAGTTCAGGTTATTTAAAAAAAAATATTTTCCCCAATGTTAACATTTTTTTTCATTCCAAATTTTTTCGCTAGTTGGTTGAAAAAAAACATAAAAGAAGGTTTTAGGTCTTGACTTTGACTTTTTCTCATTCAAAAGGGCAAAAAAAATCTGATGTCACATAAGTATGTTGTGACACAACACAGCAAATTTATATCTTCCGGTAAAAAAAAAAGAATTTGCGCATAAAAAACCAAAAGTGTGAGACTTCGGGTGTTGTTAAAATTGCCTTCCAAGGTTTTTCTTATTGGGAAATACCTTATCTCAAACAAGGCCCAGCAACGCAAAGACTACCAGTATTATTTCCTGAGTAGGTGGCATTACAATCACAGCACTTATATTTGTATATCAAATAAGCATAAAGGTAAGGAGAGTTTTCCTTTAGCTTTGTGAACATTTTAATTTTATTTTTATTCAAAAGAAACTAGTTTAAACCCCGGATAATTCATTTTAATATTGATTTAATCATGTGTTCAATGTCACTACCCATTCCCACAATAAAAGGTAATTTCATATAGGCAATTTCTGTAGGTATCGTTCATAAAGTGTAAGACATCTTATGAAATTTTATGGAAATTTGTTTGAACACATTGTCCGTCATTCATAAATACTGGGAATTTATTCTTAGAAAGTCCACCTCATTGAGAGATTAATATATGAAGATGAGTTTGTGTATGCTATATCGAGTTTTAGATACATTAATTTTATACACACGTGATGAAATTATAGAGTGAAGGTCATTACTGAAATAAAGAATACGAGTTACTGATACAACATTACCTTAAGGAACACTGTTATTTAAATAATGACGGTCACCGTCTACAACAGTCGCTACAGAACAGCGTGAAATGAAATCAGAGAGAAAGCCACTGAGAGATGGACAGATACCGAAGGAGGGAAGTTTAGTAATAAAAAACCCGAAGGAGGGAAGTTTAGTAATAAAAAACCCGAAGGAGGGAAGTTTAGTAATAAAAAACCCGAAGGAGGGAAGTTTAGTAATAAAAAACCCGAAGGAGGGAAGTTTAGTAATAAAAAACCCGAAGGAGGGAAGTTTAGTAATAAAAAACCCGAAGGAGGGAAGTTTAGTAATAAAAAACCCGAAGGAGGGAAGTTTAGTAATAAAAAACCCGAAGGAGGGAAGTTTAGTAATAAAAAACCCGAAGGAGGGAAGTTTAGTAATAAAAAACCCGAAGGAGGGAAGTTTAGTAATAAAAAACCCGAAGGAGGGAAGTTTAGTAATAAAAAACCCGAAGGAGGGAAGTTTAGTAATAAAAAACCCGAAGGAGGGAAATTTAGTAATAAAAAACCTTGTGTGTGTGCAGTTTAGTAATAAAAAACCCGAAGGAGGGAAGTTTAGTAATAAAAAACCCGAAGGAGGGAAGTTTAGTAATAAAAAACCCGAAGGAGGGAAGTTTAGTAATAAAAAACCCGAAGGAGGGAAGTTTAGTAATAAAAAACCCGAAGGAGGGAAGTTTAGTAATAAAAAACCCGAAGGAGGGAAGTTTAGTAATAAAAAACCCGAAGGAGGGAAGTTTAGTAATAAAAAACCCGAAGGAGGGAAGTTTAGTAATAAAAAACCCGAAGGAGGGAAGTTTAGTAATAAAAAACCCGAAGGAGGGAAGTTTAGTAATAAAAAACCCGAAGGAGGGAAGTTTAGTAATAAAAAACCCGAAGGAGGGAAGTTTAGCCATAAAAAAGCCGATATAAGTGAACTTTATTAATAAAAAATAGGAAGATCACAGACAGAGAGATAGATACCGAAGGAGGGAAGTTTAGAATTCAAAGCGTCGTGTGGACTCTATCGAAAGCTTTTAATATGTCGAGTGCTACAGAGAAAGATTCACCGAAATTCCATTGGGAAGAGGACCAAGAATCCGAAAGAAGAGAAAAAAGCATCTCTAGCAGATCGCTTTTTAC
>JABUQX010037345.1:0-2500 GCA_015478945.1 Trachelipus rathkii | reverse complement strand
GCAGGAAGGTAGCGTCATCAGGCCCTGGTCGATGCGGAAAGGCCCGCAGGCGCAAGCCAGTGCAATCTGCCGCGAAACCGGCGCGGCGGCGGCGCCCGCAGGCGCGCCCGCCTGCGCGATCCGACGCGTGCGCGCCCGCAGGCGCGCCCGCCTGCGCGATCCGACGCGTGCGCGCGCCCAGGCGTGCCCGCCGGCGCGAACCGATGAGGGAGGGGCGCGTGCGCCCCCCTCGCATCCCGCATGTACGATCCGATACGAGAATGCAAACGTGTTGCTTTCAACTTAATTTTTTTTTCTTAAAATTTATTATTTTATTTTATTTTTAATATATTTTTTGTTTTTACTATTTTTTTTTTAAGCTTTTCATGTTCATAACGTAAAATTTACGTTTTTATATACCCTAAATCAGCAGTAAATCAGTAAATCGTACCATCATCCAACCACCCTTCTGGTCCCTATATGATCTATTGATCTATTGATCTATTGATCTATTGATCTATTGGACTATTGATTAAGGTCATATTTTTATTAAAATTGCTATGTAAGTTTACATATTCTAAATCAGTAAATCAGTAAATCAAGCTAAATCTGGGAACTACCCTCCCAACCAATCATGATCTATTGATTGGGTCATATTTTCTTGAAAAAGGGAAAGAAAACAAGTTTTTGCCTTTAAAAGCCTTTATAACATACTTGCAAACTACATAATCGTTAACATATAAATTTTTAGCATCAAATATATTACAATTTTATTAAAAGAAACATTATTTAAAAACATATAATGAAATAAATATAGTATACACCACATAAATTAGACCTGAGAAGCTGTATAGGAAAACACAGGTCTTAACATATTGAACATTATTATATTTTTAAAAAAGAGCTACTGTTATATAATGATTACTAAACATAAAATCTAAATGCAGAGTGTCAAGGAAATATACATTATTTTTATTCTTATACACAGCTATCCAATGTCCATTGTTTGAACATCCCTGGGAGAAGTGTTGAAGATAAGACCAGAGTCGGTATCCAATTTCACAGAACAGAGTTCATTACACGCGAATACGCCTAAAATCTTCTTTCGTATCTAAAGGCATTTAATATTTCTTCTTCATTCATCATTATCAATTCAAGATTATATATTTCGTGTTCTATCTAATTCCTGATGCGATTTGAGTGATGCCCAGATACAATTCAGAACTGAGATTGAGTGATGTCAAACTTGTCCAAATTGAGACTCAGTCCCAAAGTTCTTTCTTAAGATACAACAGATGATACACAAGCTGAAAGATCAGCAGTGAGATCATATGCATATAAATTACTGTTTTCAGCATAATTCTTGAGATCAACACCCGTTCCGTTATCGCTGCATGATACCGTATTGGCAAACAAATCGTAAAAAGGTCGTGAGCATTGGGAATGTGAGTCTTCATATATCATCTCATAATCACGACCGTAAGGTTGACCATTCACATGTAAACTGACCCCTCTAAGTCCGAAATGGGTAAATTTAAAGGGTGACTTTCCATAGTTTCCAGAATATGCGTCATGTTCTACAATTCCTATTATTACCTTCTGAGGTAAGCTCCCACGATGTTAGGTATATTAATACTCGATAAACCTTGGGTAAAGTTAAAAATTTTAGTCTCAATTTTCTTGATTGGATATTTCGCTGTATCGGTCAAAAGAGATTTCTCTATTTCCATATGTTTAATGGGAGATAATTTCACTTTACGTACATAAAGATACGCATCCAGTAATTTAAAGATAGGTTTTGGTGCCGCAGTTGTTGCTAAAAGAGCGCTTTTAACATTAAGAGCAAATTCAGGTGTAGATCTAGTTAACCTGATACGCGTATCCACAGATGGTAGAATAAGTCTTTCCTGAGAGAATATATCACCATTTATCCGTCCATAATATTCATAGGTGTTATTTTTAGATTTACCAGCATGGGTTCTGTGGTTCTCTACATCTTTTAAATTGTAATATCCAGCTGATTGTAGATGAGATTCCTTCGCATCTTGAGAATAATTTAGTAAAGTCTCAATATAACTGGATAAGGTAACTGCAGCCGATGCTCCCTGTAGAGATGTTTCATTTAAAAATACCTCAAGTTGATTAGTAATGCATGCTAGAAAATTTGTTTCCTGGTGGGATACTATGTGATCGGTCCCTGTGAGATCTGAACCATCCTCGTTTACTAACTTGGTCTTAGATATAAAAACACATTCGAAGGGTCGTCAAGATATTGATCAGAAGTGCGAATATTGAAATCGAGAGGTACATCTGTATTTGTGATTGAGTGAACGGGATTAATACTAATAAAGCTGGATTCACTCACACTAATCTGTGTAGGGTTCACAGAGAAGAGATCCACTCACTCTTTGAAGTGGCGCACGAAAAACGCTGGTGCTAAGCTTGCTGATATAGTCGTGAAAACGGTTAAACACCTAAATTGACTGAACGAAGTATTGAAAACGATTGAACGAAGTATATC
>JABUQX010037344.1:10000-22120 GCA_015478945.1 Trachelipus rathkii | reverse complement strand
CGCTTCAAAGGAAGCTCTAGCTGCTGCAACACTTCTTGTCCACCCTCAGGACTCTGCACCAACGCGTATTCAAGTCGACGCTTCCGATTTTGCTGTCGGTGGTGTCTTGCAGCAGTATTTGAATAACGTTTGGTCTCCTTTAGCCTTTTTCTCTCGCAAGCTTCAACCTGCCGAAACTCGATATAGTGCTTTCGGTAGGGAGTTGCTGGCAATGTACCTAACTACTCGTCACTTCAGGTACTTCATAGAAGGTCGAGATTTTCACATCTTAACCGATCACAAACCTCTTACGTTCGCGATGATTTCCCGTCACGAACGACATTCTCCCAGAGAAGCACGCCACCTTGAATACGTCTCCCAATTCACCACTGACGTTCGGCATATCTCTGGGGTAGATAACACCACTGCCGATGCCCTTTCGCGCATCCAGATCGACTCTATTTCTCCTATTCCAATCATAGATTTTGAAGCTATGGCACAGCTCCAAGAGGACGAAATCATCGACCCCACATTAACTTCTTCTTTACGGCTAGAGTGGATAACACTCCCGGGTATCAAGAGGAAGTTGTTATGTGATACATCAACCTCTACTCCTCGTCCATACGTTCCTTCTGCATACAGGAAAGACATCTTCCTCAATCTCCATTCCCTTTCTCACCCCGGCATCGAGGCTTCGCGAAAGCTTGTTTCAGCACGCTTTGTGTGGCCCGGCGTCAATGCCGATGTGACGAAGTGGACACGCAATTGTCTTTCCTGTCAACGGTCTAAAGTCCAGAGGCACACTAAAAGCCCTCTTGGCTCCTTCTTACCACCAGGTGACAGGTTTGAAAAGGTTCACATAGATATTGTAGGACCTCTTCCTCCTTCTAATGGCAAACGCTACCTTCTTACTTGTATCGATCGGTTCACTCGATGGACCGAAGCCATTCCTCTTTCTGTTGCTTCTTCGGAGTCCATTGCGACAGCTTTTATGACGCATTGGGTTTCTCGTTTCGGCATACCTCTCTCTGTCACTACAGATCAAGGACGTGTCTTCGAATCTTATCTTTGGAGAGATTTGATGCGCCTCCTTGGTTCTGAAAAGATTCATACCACTTGTTTTAATCCAAAAGCAAACGGAATTGTAGAACGATTCCATCGTCAGCTTAAGGCTTCCTTGGCTGCTCATCCACAACCGGAACATTGGACAGACGCCCTTCCGTTGGTAATGCTAGGTATTCGCACTGCCATCAAAGAGGATCTGCAATGTTCTGCGGCAGAACTTGTCTATGGTTCCACTCTTCGGCTTCCCGGAGAGTTCTTTTCGCAATCTTCTCCGTCTCCTACTGCTGACCCATTATCTTATCTAACCCGCTTAAGGCGCTGTGCTTCGTCGTGGAGACCGACTCCTACTCGTCACCACAAAGTGCATTCTTTCGTACCTAAGGACCTCTCTACATGCACACATGTCTTTGTAAGGCATGATTCGCACCGCACTGCTTTCCAACCGAAGTACGATGGACCTTTTCCCGTGGTTACTTCGGAAGGAGAAAGTTTTTTACCATCCCAGCGTCCCACACGCACAGAGGTCGTATCAATCGACCGTCTTAAGCCAGCGTTCTTCGAGTCCAATCCTCCTGATACTCCGGATTCGGAATTGTTCCCAAGAACAGTTTCAGTCCCTTTCAGCATGACTCCTACCTACAACATTCCTGTTTCACCTCCCCCTTCTCTTCCTACTATCTCACCGCCACCTCCCTTAGTACCATTATCTCCTGCTCCAGCTTCAGCTCAACCGTCTAGCACAACAGATGAGGTAACTTCAGCACCACAACCTCGTCCGAGTACTCGTGCTAGTACACGCGATATAGCCACACCTGCACCGAATGTACCTACAGCTCGACCTTCCGGGCCCTCTCTTCGTTCTGCTTTCATACCTCCTTCTACTCAACGTAGTTCGAGGAGTGGCAGACAGATTCGTTGGCCGAGTCGTTACTTAGATTAAAGAATCTGCTGCCCCAACCTCTGGAGGGGGGTTCTGAAGTCGGTCTTAAAATCATTTTTAATAACCTAATACTGTATTACCATATATGTAATTTAGTAAATTTATATTGAAAACAATATAATGTTAGTGCAGTTTAAACATAATAAAAGTAGTTTTTGTTATCTGGCAACATCAATTTTTGCAAAAGCCGTGACTAATACTTTGTTCGCTCTTCCGATTTTTAAACTCAACGTATCAAGAGCGTCTCTAACTGCTGCAACATTATTTCTGTTATTAACTAAAAGTGATTCTTACATTTATCCTAAAGGTGCGTGAAAGTGTAATTACCATACAGTGATAATGTGTATTGCTAATTCTTTATTATGTCGTTTTTCTTACATATCATTGAGGACAATTTCCTCATAGATATGTAATTACAAACTAATGCCTCTTATTATAGTTCTTTATAAGTCATTTCTTTTATTGTATGTACTGATTTTAGAATATCGGATATGCATAAGCCGGTATTCCTTATATTCTAAAACCCCCTATCGAAGAATTTTTTATTATTTTGATAAACTTACCCATATTGTAAGGCCTAGTAACCAAACGGCCGCATTCAAATTTGGCCTTTATATTCAAGCCGCATAAGGGCTATTTTTGTTTAACACATTTCAAAATATCGTAGTCTTTATTCTTATACCTAAAACTTATTTTTTATTATGTATTTATTGTTGTTATTGTTTTTAGTTTTAGGGATCGTATTGCTTCTCATTTTGGAGTCAGAATAGAACATATTTTTACAAGAAGAATTTTATTACATCCTACATCACCCGCCAAAACTGGTAACCCTACATGGAGTTGAACAAGATTTGTTTGAATACATCTTCCGAATTACGTCAGCCATATTTCTTTTACTATATATATATTATTACCTTCTCTCTCTTCTTTTTCATCATTGTCGTCCTTCTTCTCACGTGACCTCAATCTTGTTTGCTATTGGTCAATCGATCCCGCCATTTTCGTCTCGAACAAGCATTCTGGAACCGCTCCTCTATAACGTCCAAAATAACCTGTATTCATCATAGATAATTCGCTAAATCTTATTAACACTTATTTTGTGAGCAACAGTGATTTTGTTACACACGTTTAGTGCTCCATCAATCTTCAGTGTAACCTTCGCCCTCGAATGCTACAAGGTCAGCATCTCGTGTTATTTTCTAAAGCCTAATTTTTGTGCCTTTTCGTAAAGTGAATAATTCTTTGTAGTGATACTTAGTAAAAATCATTTAGCATAAATAACCTTTATTGTGTATTACATTTTATTTAGATTTTAAGTAACTTTTTAATATTTTATTCAATTATATAGCGAAGCTATGTGCAAAAATTTATTAATTAAATATAATAGTCTATCCTAAATAGAATTGTTAAATGTAAAGAGAAAACGCATTATCTCATGCATAACTTTAATATTTATTTTCCACAATGTAATTATTATTATTATTATTATTATTATTATTATTATTATTATTATGTTAATTGTTTTCAATATATTAATTGTGTTTATTATTTCATTAAATAGATTCTGATTTGACAACTAAAAACGAGTTTTGGTATTACAACCTTCTTCAAGCCTTCTTATATCTTTATGACTCTGAACGTCATAATATATATATATATATATATATATATATATATATCATATATATATATATTATATATATACTATAATATATTATATATATATATATATATATATATATTATATATATATATCTTTCTTCTTGTCTTTATCTCTGTTTTTCCCCAAGCACTGGGGATAAGGTTGGTGTGTCATGGCATTGGAAAAGAAAAAGCAATAGAAGAAGAATGACAAAAGTCGAAAGGAAAGCACAGCCTTACCGCCCCCTCTGTACCATTAATTAAGTGAGAATCTTCACAGAAGAAAATCTCAATCCCTAAGGAGCTTCATGGGACTGCAAACGGGACCCTCACTATGGTAAGTCGATCAATGTAAGGGTTCATCCTTGGCCCAGGTGGGCCACAACCTTAACCCCCATAACAAAACCCCGCCATTCACTCCTAATTATGCACCTTATTCTCGCCTCTGCCAAACTCAACATTTCTCTCCTCCAGGCTCGTTCACTGAATCAATCCACTTTTTTCTTCGGTCTCCCTGCCGGTCGTTCCCAACACCACTCGCCCAACTATACATCCGGCTTAACCCAACCGACTAATCATTCATCCTTTCCAACATGACCCAAAACCATCTCAACATAACTCTCATTTATTCTCTCATTTACCCCTTTTTTAACACACACACTCTCTAATACGTTCATTCCTCATTTTATCAATTCTTCTCACACCTAGCATGCCCCTAAGATTGTCCATCTGAACACATTGAACTTTAGATCTATACAGGGTTCACACTTTCTGGAAAGTCAGGGAAAGTCAGGGAAAAATATTGGTCCAGGGAAACGTTTTTAAAATAGCTTGAAAGTTCAGGGAAATTCCAAAAAAGTCAGGGAAATTTTAAAATTTCCCAACATATGAAGAATGATCCATGGACCAAGTTACATATTTTTGATATATTTTTTTTTCCTTACTGTATAATTGTGGAATGAGAGATGTATTTGATAAGTGAATGAAAAGGATGGGCGAGGAATGACATTCCATAAATCTACTTCTATCCTGTTTCTTTCTATTTTTAGTTCACTATTACTTACTATTCTTCCTATTCTGTTCGTAGAAGTTGTTCCAAGTTCATCCTTCCGATTGAAGGTGATTGGTATTTGGATGTGTTTTAGACTGTATGATAGACTTTATGACTTTATTTGTTTTTTTTTTTTTTTTTTTAGGGAATTATACTTTTTGAGGTGTTTTTTTTTTTTTTTTGAGGTTTGACGAAGTGATTTTTGATTTTTTTGTGCAGTTGAAGGGTTTTTTTTTTTATTTATAAAATGACTTCAAGCAAAAAAAAAGGCTTAACTTTAAACGACCAGTTAAGTTTGGACTTAAAATGAACCTTGGGTTCATTTCTGTTCAAACAAGATTTTACAATGTCCTCCGTACTTAATATTATGGAAAGATTTCTTTAAGTCCAGTAAAAATGCCTGCTACAACCAACAACTAAGTTTTTTGCATTAGATTTACATGACAAACTTGAATGCCAGACTGTGCAAATCAAAATGACAGAAAAAATATTAGAAAGATGTCCTCTGAAGTACAAGCCTGTCCAATGGCTCTCATCATTGGATCCTAGTATAGTTTTTCATCAGCCAGAACAGGGGAAACAAAGATTTGATTTATTGCTAGAGGCATTGTACACCATAACCGAATCACAGATTCTGTTGCTGAGAAAGAAAAAGCACTATACTCTACTTTGCAGTGAAGCTCATTCTACCCTTGAATTAAAATTCAAAATATTTTTTGGATGGTGATTGTCCTTCTAAGAGACTTGATGAGTTTTTTTTCTTCTATAGCACCTGAGAATCAATGTTATGCGGAATTGTGGCAAATTATTAAATTAGGACTGATATTTTTGCATGGAAATGCGACAGTGGAAAGAGGGTTTTCTATAAATTAAGCAATTTTAGTGGAGAATCTGAAAGAACATAGTCTGATTTCTCAAAGAACAGTGCCAATGCTATAAGATCTCATGAAAATAATTCATAAAAGTTTCCCTAATCACTGCAAAAAATGTTGACAAATGTAAGAGCTGCCCATAGGAGATATGAAGAACATCTCAAAGAGTCAAAACAGAAAGAAAAAGAAGAGAATAAAAAGGTTGAAAAAAGAATATTATCCATACAGATCAATAAACTTGAAGAGCAGAGAAAGATGTTAAAACTGAAGGCTTTAACAGAAGAAGACGCTATGAAATCAAAAATTCAAATGCTTGAGAAGAAAAAGTTAATCTAAATCTCCCCATTTAGAACTTTTGTGATTACAGTGGACGCTATTCAACTAGGCTATTAATGTAAGCTTTTAATTTATTTTCTTTTTGTATAAATAAAACTGTTTTCTTTTGGAAAAAATAAAAAAGGAGTGCTTTGGATGGTTATGGGTAAGGTATAGGCTGATTACTAAAAAAAAAGTATTTATTTTTAAATTCATGCATGATGATGAACAATTTCTAAAGTAAATTTTCAATAATTTAATGTATGAACTGAGTAAATAGGCTGCAATAATAATTAATAGATATTTTATACACCAAAAATAACGAACACGCTGGTCAGGGAAAATTTGCAGATTTGGTCAGGGAAAGTCAGGGAAATCAAATTCAAAATTTTAGTGTGAACCCTGCTATACTTCTTATTCCAGGCTATAGTCTCGCTACTATACAATAAACAGGTAACAACATACCCTCATGTAAGACCCTAGCGCACTCAAGACTTAGGCCCTTTACATTCACCAACAAGTTAATTGCACCAGCAACCTTCCTGCCATTCACAACTTTCCTACTACACTCAGCATCATCCATTCCCTTCTTATCCAACAACATACCCTAAAATATTTTACAAACTCAGACAACTTGTTCCAGCTGTCACACAATCTAACATAACTTCACACTGAGGACTATCCTCACTCACAACCATAACCTTACTCTTATCTACGTTTACTTTCAAACTCCTCCTTTTACACACCCCGCCAAATCTCTCTATCAATCCTCTCAAACTCTCTTCAGATTCAACACACAAAACCAAATCATCCGCATATAATAGGTAGAGCACCCTCCACTCATCTCCATTCACCATCATTCTAACACCATTTCCTTCAATCCCCACCTCTAATTCTTTCATAACCCCGTCCATATACAAATTTAACCAAGGAGACATAACACAACCCTGCCTCACTCCGCTATTAATACTAAACCAATCACTTTTTGACACCATTTATTCTAACACACGCCTCACTATCGTCAAACATACTTTTGATTCCTTCAGAAGCCTACCACAACACCAATATATCACTAACACCTCCATTAGAGCTTCCGCTATTAACCCTGATCATACGCCTGTTGCCAAATCCATAAAAACCTAAATAAATTATTCTTCTTCTTCCAGTCATTTTCTAATCATATTGTTTCAAGTGGAAAGAATTTTGATTCCACACATCCTCTACCACTCCTAACGCACCTTGTTCTTCACCAATCATCCTTCAGTCACTCGACGCACATCTTTCGAACAAAACACCAGCATATATCTTCCCTACAATACTAAAAACTAAATTCCCCTATAATTTCTACAGTTCCCTTATCTCCCTTACCCTTATATAAGGGTAATATTACTGCTCTCCTCTAATCCCCTTGGGACTATACCCTCCATAAACGCTTTATTAACACAACTTCCAAATCCAATCAATCACCAACATCTCACCTCCGTTCTTGATCATATTTCACCAGTAATTTCATCTATACCTGCAGGATTTTCCATTCTTTCAACTTTCTCAACTCTACCCTATTCACCTCCTCCTTGCTAATACCTCATCCCCAAAATACCTATTCCTTCTTGCACCATCAAAACCACACACATTCACTATCACCTCTTCATTACTGCCAATATTATGCAGATTTTCGAAGTGTTCTTTCCAAACTCCTCCAATCCATTTCATCAGTTACAAAAACACCATCCCTGTTCATTATTCTAAGCAGGTTCCCCTTATTCCATTCTTAACCTTTCGTGCTTCCTTCCAGTATATATTGAAGTCTTGAGGGTTAGATGGTCCTATGAAATATAGTCCTATCGTGGGTTTCAGCAGGTTATTACTAGCGAGAGGTGCCACACACCATCCATGTATTGTTTGAAAACCTTGAAATCGGAGGCGTCAACCTGAAGCCGAGTGCATGCGTGCAGAAGCCTGAGGGTGGACTAAGATAGTGGCAGAAGACAAGGCCTCCTTGGCAGAGTTAAAAACAGCAAAGGCTTTTTAATTCCGTCCATTCCACTTTGGTCTACCAAGGTGTAGTGGACGGAAGAAGTACAGTGTTTTGGAGTCGGTAATTTTGAAGAGGTTGGAGTCGGTAGCTTTCAAGATAGTAGAAGTCAGAAAATTTTGAACTGACAAAGTTGTGAATTGTGACTCTGTGAGTGACTTCAATCACTTCGTACAAGTTCACTGACTTGCGACTTCCACATCACAAAATGCATTTGCAAACTTCGAAGATCTTTATCCTGCACCTTTTGTTTCAATTTGGATTATATTCTTATAAATATAACCTTCAACCTTATACTATCTATATTTAAGATCCTGAAGAAATAAAAGACTCCATGAAACGAAGATAAATTTCTCTCAGTGACAATGATATTCTAATAGCTGCTGTTATGTTGATACTATCTATAGGGTAAGCTTAACTAAAGATCAACAACAAAAAGCTAAATCTTCACTTTTCAAAGTGGATATTTGTTTTGTAGGGTTACAACAAGAAAAGGAAACATCTGAATATATTTTAAGTGATGATACTCATGCTAGCCTCATTACTACCTTCTCAAGTCATTCTTCAGAAAGCTCAGAAGATGAGTAAGAAAAGCTTCTAGATATTGAAGAGCTTAGTAGAAATTGTCGACTGATTCAAGAAAAAGGTCAAGGCCCTTCCTCATTCTTGTTCACAATATTCCATAACTTGAAACGAAATTTCTTTGCTGCACTGAAAGAAGTTGAAATTTTTTTATAACTTCGAAGCTTAAATTAGAAGTGGCCATCGAAAAGTATCCAGATATTGGGCAAGAAGTTGCAATTGCTGTTACTGCACTACTTCCAACGCAAGTTAGCGTTGAAAAGCTTTTTTCTCCCTTTCAATGCAATCAACCTAAGAGGAAAAAAAGGAGGACCTGGCAGATGCTATTCTCTTTTTTAAGAACTAATTTATTCAATTAGTAGATGACACTAGATGCAAGCTCATGTAACTAAGTAATGGTATGTAATTTTAATATATATATAGTATATTATATATATATAATAAATATATATAATATATATAATATATATATATATATATATTATATATATATATATATATATATATATATATATATATATAATATATATAATATATAATATATATAATATATATAATATATATATATATATATATATATATATATATATATATATATTATATATATTTTATATATATATATATATATATTATATATATATATATATATATATATATATATATTATATATTATATATATTATATATATATATTATATATATCCCGTAAGGGTGTATTGATTCTCATAGTGGTGTCATGCTCTTGTTACAAACTTGTCCATGATATAGCTGTGAGAACCAATGCAGAAGGGTCTCTATCGTGTCCCATCCGTTCCCCAACGAGTGAATGTGCATTTGTTGTGCATTCGTGCATTAGCACTTGTCACATGCATTATTTTTTCAAAACTTCTTTCTTCCCGCTCAATATTTCATAAATTTTCCGTCCTTTCAATCCACCTTCTTTATCACTTTTTTTTTTTTTTTTTTGAATTCCCACCAATTAGTCCCATTGAATGAATATCCATGCAAAGTTGATCTCCACTTTTTTCCCGTCACAGCCCCTTGGGCTATCTGGTGCCTCTTCCTGCATGGGTTTTCAGTTCACCCCACACTTCCTCCCCGTGGATGAGGGTACAGTTGAAAAGACAGTCATTTAAGCTCACCTCTGACCGGGCCGCCAATTGTAGGGAACCCGAACCTTTGCTAACCACTTATGGAGGCTCATATGCTAGCCTCATTACTACCTCCTCAAGTCATTCTTCAGAAAGCTCAGAAGATGAGTAAGAAAAGCTTCTAGATATTGAAGAGCTTAGTAGAAATTGTCGACTGATTCAAGAAAAAGGTCAAGGCCCTTCCTCATTCTTGTTCACAATATTCCATAACTTGAAACGAAATTTCTTTGCTGCACTGAAAGAAGTTGAAAAAATTTATATAACTTCGAAGCTTTAAATTAAGAAGTGGCCATCGAAAAGTATCCAGATATTGTGCAAGTAGTTGCAATTGCTGTTACTGCACTACTTCCAACGCAAGTTAGCGTTGAAAAGTTTTTCTTCTCTTTGTATTATAAAATCAGACCTAAGAGGAAAAAAGGAGGACCTGGCAGATGCTATTCTCTTTTTTAAGAACTAATTCATTCAATGAGTAGATGACACTAGATGTAAGCTCATGTAAATAAGTAATGTAGCAGTTTATATATATATTTAATATATATATATATATAATATATATATATATATATTTAATGTATATATATATATTTTATGTATATTTTTATATATATATATATATATATATATATATATATAATATAATATATATATATATCCCGGAAGGGTGTATTGGATTCTCATAAGTGGGTCATGCTCTTGTTTACAAAATTGTCCATGATAAAATAGCCTGTGAGACCAATCAAAAGGGTCTATATCGTGTCCCCTCCGTTCCCAACGAGTGAATGTTGCATTTTGTTGTGCAATTCGTGATTAGCACTTGTCACATGCAATTATTTTCAAACTTCTTTCTTTCCCCTCATATTTCATAAATTTTCTGTCCTTTCAATCCACCTTCTTTATCACAGTTTTTTTTTTTTTTTTTTTTTTTTTTTTTTTTTGAATTCCAACTTGTTTGGAGTCGAAAAACCATACAAAAGTTGAATTTTCCGACTTTTTTCACGTCACAGCCCCTTGGGCTATCCGTGCCTCTTCCCTGCAATGTGTTTTCAGTTCAAACCCCAACACTTCCTCGCCCGTGGATGAGGGTAACAGTTGGAAAAACAGTCATTTAAGCTCACCTCTGACCGGGCCGCCAATTGTAGGGAACCCGAACCTTTGCTAACCACATATGGAGGCTGTTCTGCACTTTGGTGTATAATCTCGGGCTTTACGTGAAGACTTTAGGTGGCGGGTGGGCCACCGGTAGGTTCCGGGAGGATCTTCCGAGGCCACATCCACAGCCCACCCTACGGGGTGGGGTTCCCGGGTGGTTGTGTGGGTCTCTGGACTGTGACCTGTTGTGGAGAGAAGGATTACCCTTCCTTATGAAATATACGCCTTTCCAGCCCATCCTGTTATTTATGTTTATGTCTCATTTGCTTTATTGTTACGCTGTTCATATCCATGGAGACGAAGTTTTGTGGTAAAAATTTTTTATGGAAAGCCTTTAAATGAAAAACGTATTTTAAAACCCAAGGTGAGCCAACAAAATCAACAACAATTACCATCTGTCAGGTACCCAGTCTGACTCCATCGCGGTCCCAGCTACTTCTAGACCAGGTACCTATGCTTTACTTCCTTCTCCTATAATATATATATATATATATATATATATATATATATATATATATATTATATTATATATATATATATTATATATATATATATATTATATATAAATAGTATATATATATATAATATATATATATATATATATATATACTGGCAACTATGGTCTAATACATATACTGGCAACTATGGCCCAGTTGATCTGACAACTATGACTAGGCTACTTTTCCTTTTTTTTTTCTTTTACAGTCTTGATTCGCACGACGCACAGTGCGATAAAACGAAAATAGTTTATGGGATTATTCACAACTTTGCGAGTCTGTAACTTTTTTTACTAAAGAGACCGACAAATAATTTTTTTTTTTTTATTCTTCATCACTATTTTTTTTAGAAATCTACTATCGCTGTATTTTCCAAAAAAATCTGTTTATAAGGCACTTATTTGTAAATATTACCCTATTTTTTTTAAGTCTATGCTGGGTAATTGTTTAGTATTACTGACTTGAGTTCACATACATAGTATATTAAAATTATAAATTTTTTTTTATTCGCTATTTTTTTTAGAGTCTATGCTGTGATTTTCAGAAAAATCTGTTATAAGGGACTTTATTGTAAATAATTACCCATTTTTTACCGCTGTTTTCTTTTATTTATCAATGTTTTTATATTGGCATGCTTATATAATCTCATTAGTTGTAAATTTGTTTCTTATTTTTATGCAATTAGATAAAAATCTTAGGAAAATACTTGTAGAAGAGGAGCGGCGGGGAATGGGGAGAAGCAGCGGAGGTTTGAGGAAGTGATATTGGCACCTGGTTGGAAGAAATGTATTGCTGGGAGAAGATATTGTAAAGAAGAAAGAGCTTGCAATTGGAATAAATACAT
>JABUQX010037344.1:2500-5000 GCA_015478945.1 Trachelipus rathkii | reverse complement strand
CATGGTCGAATGAACTGGAAACAGAATGAGGAAATCTGTGTTGGACTTTTCTCCACAGGTTGACTATTAACAACTGTGGACTTAACTTTGTAAAGAAGAGGACTTATATGTTTGGTAAACAAAGGTTAGGTAAATACGATTAGTACACAAGAGTTAGTAAATTAGTATTAAGTAAAGAAGCAGTTACGGTAAATTAGTGTTTAGGTACAACAAAAGTTATGTTAAAGTAGTAGTATATGGAATAAGGTTAGTAACTTAGAATAGGTAAACAGAGTTAGGTAAATTAGTGTTAGGTAAACCTTGGTTAGGTAAATTGGAATTAGCTATAACATTTTTTGCAAATTGAATCTAGAATCCTGAAAAGGTGATGACTAGGACAACGACACCGTCCCGTGGACCGTGCTATGTTTCTTTGTTTTGGAGGAGATTTTCCGTAATTTACATTTTTTTAAGAATGTTTCAGGGAAGGACTTAGAGTATGCATTTGATTCGAGAGTTTGCGGCTGTTGTGAATGAGGGTGCGTGAGTACACTTTCAATCCGGGTGAGGACCTCCGCAAAAGGGACAAACAGCCTTGCGAACTTTCTGTGGGAGAGATGTTGGAACAGATTTACGTGTTCTGCAGTCAGCTATAACGTGACCTTTCTTTTTGCAGTAGCTACAAATTTCCAGATATTTGTAGCATTCACGTATCTGATGACCGATCTTATTACAAAAATCACAGACGAGAGTCGTACGATCAACAGAATCTTGGTTAGGTCTTTTAGGAGTAAAAGCTCGATTATTTTCATGTGGGGAATTTTTATGAGGAAGATCGCGAAAAGGGTGACGACCACCGCGATTGTTTAAAGAAGAGTTGTAATTTGTTAGGTTCTTAGAAGAATGTGACTTGTTAGAAGTTGTATGAGTGGAAACCTTAGAAGGGTAATTAGTATTTTGAGTTTTCTTTACTGAATGTTCTGCGTTCTGGGGATATGTAAATGGGAATTTTGAAAAATCTTTGTTATGGGTGTATAGGAATTCAGCATACCCCACGATATCTGACCAAGGAGTACGCCAATTTTTATTGAGCTCATACATTTTTATGTACTCTCTAACACCTTGTTCTATGTTTGTAGGAAGGCTACATAAAAATGCAGTTCGGAGAGATTCGTGGCCACTCATGTCTAGACCATGATGAGCATGACTAGCCAGACGTTCTAGTCTGTAGGCAAACAAACGAATACTCTCATTTTTGTAACGGCGGGCAGAGTGAAATGTATGAAATAGGGATTCCTTCCTTTTTCTCTCCTCCTCCTCATACCATTGGATGAGGGTCTCTCGAACAGAGAAATAATCTCTATCATCCTTGGTGACAAGACGATAGACATTAAGGAAGTGACCGTCAAGTTGTCTGCCGAGTAAATTTAACCATTTGTGATATGCTGTGGGATAATGAAGTTGGCAGTAAGCTTCAAAATCCGCTAAATAAGTTAAGAAATTTGTACCATTATCTAGTGTATATGTACCAGGGTCTACCCCTTTAAGATTATGTGAATTCTTGAGTAAGGAATTCAATGTACAATGGTTCTTCCATCCTACGCATTTGTGTTTTATGAGGACCTGAAGTACATATCTGGTTTGTGATTTGTTTTTGATTCTTGAGAAGAATTTCTACATTGAAATGGATATTATGTTAGTTAGTGGCGTTTACGATTTTTGATTTATGGCGATGTGATGGTTTAGAACCATGTAAGTTCTGTGAATATTGTGATGGGTGACGACCATTTTGGGAATCGATACTGTGGGGATAACTAACCAAAGCTATTGCCTGTTCATGGTCAGCATGTCTTTGAAAATTACGGTTAAAGGTGAGTAAATCCCTATTTGAATCTAAAAGAGTAGTTTCCTCATGGATGGGAAAATCAATCAAATTAGTGGTAGGGATCTCTGGAGACTCGGGCTCAGTGGATGCATCTGAGTGATCAACATTATAATTGTCACTACGGGGAACGCTTTTTCCAGTCATTTTTATGAACTGGAGTTTATAGTTTTAATACAAGATCAAGGAGTTCTTTCAATTTCTTTCAAAACTCGTTCAAACTTAAGAAAGAATGTTTAAGTATATGTAATAAAGAATATTAAGACAGTATAGAAGATTTATAAGAATAATGTCTTTTAATTATACTGTTTTGTGAGGTTTGGCGATGAGTGATCTAAAATCACAATCCAGTGGCAAGGCAAGAGCACCGAACAAGACAGATGGTCCCTGTTCGGGCGCCACTTTTTATTTTCTTGTATTTATGTGGTGGAGACCAAGTGACGAGGGCATGAATAATTACGGTCACTTGACCTCCAGACGAAAAAGTAATTAGTATTATCAAAATTAATAAAAATAATATAGAACAGTGAGAAAATTAAAAAGAAATTATGCGATATCTACCTGAAGGAGATATTTAAAAGAGCCATTTAAGCTTTCTTGCTACTGGCAGGGTACAGGAAGGAGGGACCACCAGTTTGT
>JABUQX010037343.1:27500-30000 GCA_015478945.1 Trachelipus rathkii | reverse complement strand
CTGTAGTTTCTTCTTTGAGAATGATTTTTTCTTTGCTTCCTTTCATCTTTTTTTTTTTTTTTTTCTTTTACATTTCGACCCTAAAACGTCTTTTTTTTTATCATAGATGGTACCTGTGAAAATTTTTTTTGATCCGAGCTCCCGTTCCGTGTGGGCGTTAAGTAACTTTATCCATATATATATATATATTATATAACACTATATGATAATATATAATCTCAATCAATATAGCCTACCGTAGCTCATATATCCTCACTAGCAACATATATACTATATATTTAAACTCAGACTACTAATAATACTAATATTAATAATATTATATATATATTTATTATATATATATAATATATAGTATATATTACCCTATATAGTATATGATGTATATATATTATATAGTACTATATACTGTAACTATACTACTTATAGTATAATTATACTATATATAATATATATATATATATATATATATAATAATATATATATATATATATATTATATATATAGTTATATATTAAGTATATATATATATATATATATATATATATATATATATATATTAATTATATATATATATATATATATATATTATAATATATAATATCGATATACTATATACTATCATAGTATATACTATACCATATATATCACTATATATATATAATATTATATATATATATAAATCAACCTAAAATCTTTTACTCACAAAATCCATGGTTGCGATGGAGAAGTTCTTGCTCCTTGCAGGATGAGAGACATCTGCTTATCGAGCATGGAAAACTCTTGTTCCTCCTATCACTCTTACTAAATTTCCATTCTGCTAGGAATCGTTGCAGAGCTATTATGCGGACAGGCTAAACGCACTGTTCCACTAAAAAAAGTCGACAACCTACTCTGGCTCTCCTACTGCATAAACATTTCTGGATCTCCTTTGGCCAAAATCGACTCTGAATAACTTTTGTAAATCTGGCCTTTCCTCACTTATATCGCTCTGACGTTCTGTATGCTACTCTCCTACATGGAAAGGCTAATCTCTTCGATCTCCTTTTTTCATCTAATTCACTCTGCGACGATTTCCGGCATTCCTTCTCCGTTCTTCTCCTTCTCAGGTTTCCTATGCCTTGCCTGTGATACCGCATGACGGGTGCATGGGATTCTGGGATCTATGAACGTCAGGAAGTCTAGTGGCCCGGATGGCACTCCCCGTGTTTTGAGGGCGTGTGCTTCTGAGCTGGCGCCTGTCCTCGTTCAACTCTAGCTCTCTATGCCTTGACATCATAGTAATTGCTCAGTGCGGAACGTGCGCATATGTCCAGGTTCAATCCCGAAAAAGGCAGCCCGCTATCTGATCCTATCTTAACTAACCGTTTTATACCTCATCACTTGTATTTCTATCTAAAATCTTTTGGAACTCTTCTTAAACTCTCATTTCTTGGATTTCATCCTGGAGTCTCATCCCTTCTTTCAGATCATCAGTATGGGTTTCGACGCTCGAGGTCAACTGGTGACAAACTATCCTATCTAACTGATTAAGGTCTTCTGCCTTAAGGACGTATGGGGAGTCTGTTGGGTGGCGCTCGAACATATCAGAAGGCCATTGATCGAGTATGGCATGCGTCGCTACTCTCTAAGCTCCCCTCCTGTCTGGGTCTTCCTCCTTACCTTTGATTACTTCTTGTGCATGTTCTCTCCCTGGTTCGCTCCATGATCAGCACGTCGTTGATGGAGCGACTTCTTCCTCCTTTCCTGTTAATTGTGGTGTTCTCAAGGTTCTGTTTTATCTTCCAACTTTATTCTTACTTTCATCAACGATCTCCTCAGCTGTATTTAAACTCTATTCACTCATATGCCGACGACTCAACTCTCCATTCTTCTACTCATTTCAAATTTCTGCTCCCACCTTAGTATCGAGAGTTCCTCCGTCTTTCAGGGTTTCCGATTCTATCTGTGCCGACCTGAGATGGGATTTCCGTGGGACGCCGCAGCATTGTGAAATTTCAGACTCTTTGAAAACTCAACCTCTTTAACATTCACTCTCAAAACACCTCCAAACTTTCGCTTATTTTACTGCGACGGGTTTACTAAAATTTACCTGTTTGAAACATAAACATTCTTGGTCTGAACATAAACAAAAAATTGTCATGTGGAAATCTCATATCACAAAGGTTGCTAAGGAGTGACCTCAAAGAAGCTTGGAGTTCTGTTTAGGTTGCGGGAATTTTTTTCTTCGCACAGCTCACTCAGTTATATAAGGGCCTTATTCGCCCTTGTTTGGAGTACCTGTTCTCACATCTGGGGGGGCTCCAGCTCCACACTTCTATTGGATAGAGTTGAGTCTATAGCTAAGAGAGAGACTAACAAACTGTCCCCTACTTTCAAATCTCTTGCAATGGTTTCCATGCTCTCGCGATCGAATTTTGCGGTGAGCATTGAAAAACCCAGACTCGTTCGTCTTGGTGGTTGCCTCTTCTTGCCACCCCATTTCTATTCTGTTCGGAACTCT
>JABUQX010037343.1:0-25000 GCA_015478945.1 Trachelipus rathkii | reverse complement strand
TATATATATTATATATTAAGATTATATATATATATATTTATATATATATATATATAGTATATATATATTTATATTATATGATATAGTATTAAATTATTATAAAAATATATATATATATAATATATATATATATATATATTATATATATATATATATACTATATTATATATATATTATATATATATATTATTATATATATATATATATATATATATATATATTGATTATGTGTGTGTAAATGGGAAGGATAGAGATAGATTATTAGATGTAAATGTATTTAGAGGGGCGGCGAGGGGATATCGGATCACTATTTGGTAGTTGCAAGGTTAAGGGTGGGAGGAGAGGTGACGATTAAGGAAAGGGGAGAAAAGAGGGAGAGTGGAGGTGATAAAGGTGGAAAAATTGGAGGAGACAGTGTTGTAAGAGGGTGAGTTTAGGAAGAGGTAATTGGAGGAACAGGTGGAGAGACGTGGAGAGGACGGGAACTGGGGGAGGTGGAGGGGGAGTGGACGAGATTTAAGAGGCAGTATGTGAAGAGGCTAGAAGGTATGTGGAGTAAAAGGGTGGTGCAAGCAGAAGGAAAGGGAGCGAATGGTGGAGTGAGGAGGTGAAGGAGGTGGTTGAAAAGGAAAAAGGAAGCCTTATGTTGAAATGTTGGGAAGTAGGAGAGAAGTGGGAGGGAACTATAGATAGGGTTGAGTGACAAAGGAGGGCGGTTTGGAGAGGGCGAAGAGAAGAGCAAAAAATGAATGGTGTAGAAAAGTGACGGAAAATTTTGTGAATCAGGTAAGTTACAGATGTCTTTGGAAAGACACGTAAATAAAAAAAAGGAAGAAGAAGGAGGGTTTGGGGGAGAGGATTAAGGGAGGAGATTGGGGAGTGGGATGGAGGATGGAGGATAGGTGAGGAAAAGAGGGGGGGAATATTTTAGAGGATTATTGAATGAGTGGGGGTGGGGGAGGGAGGAGATTCTGATGAGGTGGGGATGGGGAATGTATTAGGGAGGGAGGGGGAAGATGAAATACAAATGGAGGAAATTATTAGGGCCTTGAGTAAAGGAAAAAAAGGGAAGTCCGCAGGTCTGGATGGTGTGAGAATGGAAATGTTACAGGAAGGGTGGGTATAGGGTGGGGTAGTGCTGTATATGTTATGATAATATATTTGGAGGAGTGGTGTAGGTACCGCAGGATGGGAGGAGATGGTTGTTTGGTTTCCCCTGTATAATGGGGAAAGGGGATAGCATGGCAATGTCGGGAATTATAGAGGTAGTATTGTCTTTTATAGTCTGTAGGAACAGTGCTATGGTAGATAGTACTGATTGAGAGAAGTTTGTAGAAGGGTGTACGAAGGAAGAATGGGGGGAAGAAATAAGGAGGAATTGTAGGGAGGGAAAGAGGGTGTGATGGATCAACGTGTTTACACTCTTAAAGATTGCTGCTGGAAAATGAGTATTGAGGGAAAGGGAAAGTGTATTGGGCCTGTTTTTATAGATATTAGAGAAAGTATATGATAGAGTGAAGAGGGAGGTGAATTGGGGAGGGTGTTGGAGGAAAATGGCAGTGGGGGGTAAATTAGCGTAAAGGTCAGTTTCAGGGCATTTTATCCAGAATGAGTAGAATGTTGTTCGTGAGAGTGTTAGTGAGGGGGAGAGTGAGATGTTTAGGGTGGTGAGAGGATTGAGGCAGGGTGTGTGTTAATGTCGACGTGGCTTATTCCAATTTGTTTATGGAGAGTGTTTGCAGAGGAATGGTGAGGGAGGGAGGGGGTGGAATTGACAAAACTGGGAATGATTAGAAGGGAATGGACATGACTACTGTTTGCGGATTGTCCTAGTGGCCGAAGAGCGCGGGAAGCGTTGACGGTACTTGGTGAGGGGAGTTTTGAGAGAATAGTGGGACAAAAGGGGTTAAAAATAAATCCTAGGTAAGAGTTAAAGTGTTAGTTTTTTGAGGAGGAGGAAAGTGAGGAAGCGGGGGAGGAGTTAGACGAGTTTCTAATTGTGGGGGGTGTAGTTATCTTGGAAGAAGTGTAAAGATTTTTTAGATATTTAGGGATGAATTTGGGTAAGGGGGGGGGATGAAGGAGGAGGTAGAACATAGAGTAGGAGAAGGGATGAGAGCTTTGAGTGGTCTGAGAGAAGTTGGAAGGGGGGGATTTACTCACAGGAAAGTTAAGATAAGTAGTGTTTTGAAAAAATTTGATGTGACCAGCGGTGTTGCTATGGGTGTACGTGGGGGATTGAATGCATAGTCCAGGAGAAGTTGGAAGTATTGAGATGAAGGAGGTTTGAGAGCGGTTTGTGGGATTGTAGTAGAGGGAGACGGATTAGGAATGGTGGTGAGGAGATGTAGTGAGAATGGGTTGGGGGAAGAGCGGAGAAGGCAATGTTAGATGGCTATGGGCATTTGGGTGAGAATGGAGGAACAGGAGTGGTTAGGAGAGTATTGGGAGGCGGAGGGATGGAAGGAGAGGAAGGGAGACAAGAAAGGCAGGTGGTGGATGGAATAAGGCAGAATGCTGGAGGAGGCGAGGAGTGAGGGAGGAGAGGATAGGTTGTGGCGAGGATAGAGTGGGGATGAGAGGAGTGGGGGGGGCGAGATGAGGGGGTGTGTGAGTGGGAGACGTACCACTACCCCGCTCAAGCGGGAAAAAAAGTGTAGCATAAAATAATAATAATATAATATATATAATATATAATATATTTATATATATATATTATATATATAATATATATATATACTATATATATATAATATATATATATATATATATATATTATATATATATATATATATTATATAACTAATATATATATATATGTTTTAAATAATATAAACGCTCCTACTGTCCAATTTTTACCTTATTTAATAAAAATAGTAAATACGTGATTAGCAGACTTTTAATCTAAAGTAACTCAACTTTAGATTTGTTATTTTTATGTAATTTAGGAATTTCGTAAAATTGTGACGGAGAATTCATATAAGCTTTAAGATTTGGTATTAACTGTTTATGCTCTTTTAGTATAGAATTTAACGAAGAATTAAACTGATTTTGAGAAGTTTTTAACGGATCTTTATTGAGTGGGATATATATACATTAATGTCATTTAATATATCATAAGATTTTCTGATGTAAATGTCTCTATCTAATATGACTATCTGGTTACCTTTATCGGAACGTGTGACTACTATATCATGATTGTTTTTTAATCTGTTTAAGGCAGTGTGAAAGGTTTAGGGGTTTGGATTTAACATATGTAACCGATGCATTGTCTTTGCTCGCGCATCTGTATATACATGCTTTTGTATTTAAATATCATTACTTATTTGTTTTAAATAATATTATCGTCCACGCTGCAATCAATCAATTGACTTTTATATAACACCAAGGGTTCAGTAACTATATATATAATATATATATATATTATATATAATATATATAAATTTATTTTTTATTATTTTATTTTAATATTATATATTAATATATATATATATAATATATATATATATAATAAATTAGGAATAATATTATTATATATATATTATATATATATTATAATATATATATATATATACAGAGGTGCGGCAGACAGAACAACTAAGCAGGTTTAGGGGGTTCACTGTTGGGTGGTGAGTGCGGGGGCAGGCAGATGCTTAGCTGTCTCGTTTTATCTTCCGCCGCATTACATTTTAGTATTGAACATAGGTGTGGACGGAAGAGCATCGTGGCTTTGCCATGCGAGCGTTTTATGAAAACAACAATGCAGTGATCGCGACGCAAAGAGCTTTTCGACGACGGTTCAACATTCCGCGTAACGATCCCTTCCTCAGGATAACACAATTCGGTTATGGGTTAGGACAATAGAGATCAACTGGTAGTACATACGACACTACGAACAGATACACATGGACGACGCAGATCCATCAGAACACCAGAAAATGTGAAGCGAGTAAGAGCAGCGGTAGTTCAGTCGCCTCGACGTTCTGCCCGAAGGCATTTTGTTGCTTTGGGAATATCCGATCGCAGCGTAAGATAGATTCTGCATATGGATTTACATTTCTATGCATATAAATTAATGATGATTCAGGAATTGAAGCAAACATATTATGTAACCCGCCGAGATCTGTGTGCGCAAATGCTCGCACAGATCCCTCCCGAGGCAACCTTCTTCAGTAACGACGAGCCGTATTTTCAACTGTGTGGGGCTGTCAATAAGCAAAATTTCCGCTACTGGGCATTAAATAACCCTTGAATTATCCATTAAAGGCCACTACATTCCCCTAAACTAACGATATGGTGTGCCATATCACGGTTTGGTGTTTAGGCCCATACCTCTTGAGGAGGAAGAGATGCTGTGAAGTAATTCGAACGTTATGCAACATAGCTGAACACTTTTCATGCATCCAAAAATGGAAGAGTGATGGAGAATTTTAGTTGGGGACCTGTGGTCGACAAGATGGGCTACACTCACGACAGACGAAATCCTCACTGTTTTGAGAAGAATGTTTCCCGGATCGTCGTGGTCTCCTGAGGGGTGATGTCGGAGGGTGGTCTGCCGGTTCCCTGATTTCAGATGCATATGCGATTCTTTCTGTGGGATATCTGACAGAAAGGTGTTTAAAGGTGCTCACAGCCTACGCAAGCTAATGACGAAGTGTAAAGCAAAAGAGTAACGCAATACCCACGCTATATGTGTGAACGTGCTGTTTAAAATTTCAGAGAAGTCTCCATCAGTGTGTTGCTAATAATGTGGGGCCATCTTGAGGACATTTTTTTCATAATTTAAAGCTTTTATATGACACATAACTCCAATTTGAAAAGCTTTTACTATCTACCACAAACCATATTTTATATAGTATATATATAAAGATGATTATATTATATAGAATTATATATTTATATATAGATATATTATTATAATAATATAATCATATAATATATATATATATATTATAGTTAAATAATAGCTATATAGTAACTATAGCCAATACCTATATAATAAAACTATATAAAAAATATAGTATATAATATATAGGTATAGCAGAGAGATAATGTTAGGAGTGATTTCGCAGAGCTCCAATAAACGATAATGTAAATACCACATAGAATATATCGAGGATGTTATTGAAGTAGAAAGAAACTAGAGAGACAGATGTGTTTAGAAAAATAAAGAGTTAGTGGACTTTAAAAACTTTATTGTGGCCATGAATTCTAGATTGTTAGACCACACAGTCGACTTGTCTAAAATGCTGGATGCCGCATTTCTGTTATAATGTTAATATTTTTACTTAGTAATATTACGTTTCGTATTTACAAAGCAGATGCGGGGACGGTCTCGTACGTATGCGGTTACCCTATTCGGTACGTTTCGGTATGGTAATTACACAACATTTAAAGAGATGATTTGAAAAACATTGTGCCATTTGTCATATAGACTCTTAACCGTCTTCGATCTCTCTCTCTCTCTCTCTCACTGCTCTCTCTCTCTCTCTCTCTCTCTCTCTCTGCCATATGGAGATTTGAACGAACGTAATTGGAAACTCTAAGGGCCTAAATATTTTTCTAAATACATATTTCCTCTAGTGTTCTTTTTAAAGTGCATCACTTGCAACCATTCTATGGTCTGGGATTTTATAAACAAATGCGTGATGAGGGTGGCCTCCTACGACAATTCATTATAAAATATATAATATATCTATAGGTATATTCACATCTTGCTTAGTCAAGACTAATGATATATAAATATATATATTATATATACTATTAATAATATAGTATATATTTCATTTGATATATAGTGTAATATTTGTGTTGTGCGTTGTTGCGTTGTGTTGGGTGGTACGATTGGAGTCTAAATACGGACTCCATCATAACTAACGAATCAACAACTTTCCTGAAAGAAACGTTCTTATAGTTCGCGTAGACTCAGACACCAAACTCAGTTTATCTTCTGTTAAATGTTCAGAAATGGATACCAAGTGCTGAGAAGCTAGTATTGGAAGGAAGGATTACGCCGTTGTTGAATTCGGGACATAATGTAAAATCAAATAGCAAGAGACTCTGAGTCGCACGTATCAATGTAAAGTTTGGGTGGTTGTAGACATGAGGAGGGTAGGAAATTTGTGTGATCGTTCCAAGCTGGTAGGATCCCGTACAAACTACGGAAGGAGATAAGGTAATATAATTTCGTGCACCGCGTGAAATCACACTTAACGAAACGAGCAGAGCCAGTCAAACGCGATTAACTAAAGTTTTGAAGAATCGGATAGAAAATCGGCGACGGGGAGTGCACGATATGGAATGCCCACGAGCCAGCAGGAAATGTAAGACAGTCCGAGAGGAACTCACAAGGCAGTCACGGCTCCGTTTTGTCCCGAGAATTATAGTAAAGAAGTATGAACTTCTTGGTCTCAAGGTTATCTTCACAGATGAAAAACATTCTGCTCTTCAGATCACGGGCATTGCTGGCGTGTCAATAACACACGATATGAACGCAAATATTTATGAATGGGAGCTAGAAGTGGACGTCACTGCAATGTATAGGAATGATAAACTGTATTTTCTAGTGCCTGACCCTAAGATGGCGTTATCCCAAGGTAAGAAATCAGGAGAATATTTTACTAGGAGTTGATACAATCAGTTCGAGCGTAGTACTTCTGAATCCGGATAGAATACCGCACGTCCACGACAATAGTCCGGGCACTGCGGGATAGGTCAGCAATGGTTTTACTGAATAGAGGAACAGTGATCTTTCATGTTTACTAGGTGCCACCGAAAGATGTATTAAATCCTATTTGAGATATATAGGGATAATTTTCAAAGAATGAACGCGACTCAGAAAATGTCAACTGAAACTATTACATATTTTTACTGTGAATTTACTGAGGTAGATATTAACAGCAATATCAGAAAACACTAGAAAGTATAAGGGATTGCAGTTCGCTATTAGGTCAGACAGGTGCCGAAACACACCTCTAGATTATATAATAGTAAATTATATAGTATAGTAGTATATATTATTATTGTATTATATAATATATATAAATAATATATTATCATTATGTATTATATATATACTTTAATATATTAATATAGAGTAGAATTAATATATAGTAATATATATAATGTACATGTAGATAATTATGATGATATTTATATCTTGTCTGTGTAAATTGCTTTGTACTTTTCAAGGCATGTAATAGGAAACTATAACACTAACGGAAATAAATAATCATTTATACAATATACATTTACGAGAAATTAAAATTAATATAAAAAAAATAACGCTTAAAAATTAAATTGTTAAAGATCTTGAGAACTTCATTGAATTTCGATGATGCCGCTCACTACGACAGATGACGGAAAGTTGCCAAATGTTAATTTTTTTTCTTAAACGGACAAATACCACGGGTAAACAAGAATGATAGTAATAGAGTCGGGTTTCTCGGCACCGGGGACGAAAGGGGGGACTTGTGCTCCTCTGTCCTCAGTCGCTCGAACCCAAGAAGATATAAAAGAAAAAATAAATATTTTGTCAATTATTATTATAAGCGACATTAGAGGTAATGGTACCTGCGATACCATATAGGATCCAATCAATAGAGCCTGCGACTTTTACTAATATTATAGTGGAGTAAAATATAGAAAATTAAATTTTTTAAATTTCTGCGGTAAAAAAATGTCTCTGATTAATAAAATGAATATTAATTTTCAAATATTATAATGTTCATAGTTTTCTAGTTACATATCTGAACTTTTGGAATGCTGAGCCATATATATATAAATATACTATATATATATATATATATTATAGTAAATATAATATATACTTGAGGGAATGAATAGTCTAATATTAGATGCGTATTATAACTTATATTGATGCTTATGAATAAGAGTAGGTTGAATAGTAACCGTATATATAGTATATATATATCGTCGTTATGGAACTGTCGTGGTAACGTTTTTCTAAAGACATGATAACACAATAGAATATAATCTATATAGGGGGTAAGGACGAATCCGTGTGATGGTTTTCTGTGTTAAACTAGCTAATATGTTTACAATGGGTTTATTTTCTATCTTCAATTAATGTTACCGAGCCTCGTTTCTTGACTATTTATAATATCAAAGACTCCTACTAATAGAGAAACTTATATATATTAAATAGACTTTATACGCATTATATATAAATATATCACAGTATATGTCGTATATATTCGTATATATATACTTAAATAATTATATATATTATTATTAATCTCATATATACTCAGTATAAATATGATATACAAAGTATATAGATACCTCTATAATATATTACTAAGGTATATTTAAATCAACAGTCCGTTTGTTTAGTTTCTCCGTTATCAGTTCGTACATGTCTAGCCAGGGAGGCGGCAAGACAAGTGAGCAAGTAAAATTTGTATTTCTAAGCATGTGCACACATGCACGGTCAGCACGCTTCACAACAAAAACGTAGTAATTTGTGATAGTGTGGTCTTTCTTTCTCCTATCATGTAAAAGTAATGTATTATACTGATTATGATTAGGAGAAAGTATATATAAGTTTCAATTACTTGTAATGTGTGGACATGATGCAACAGTGACTTAACTAATTGCATATGAGGTCATTGTATACACATGCAAAAAAACCTCCAACACTCCTTGATGCGAACATTGCGAACGAGTGCGTCTCTCGTCGTAGAGTGAAATTAGAGTGATGAGTGTGATTAGAAATAAACTTGAGTGTACATACATCATAAATAAGCGGGGCTTATTAGATCGATACAAATGAAGAGCACCCAACGAGAAGTAAGGTATATTACTCATTCACACAGATAGTAGAGAAGGGCGAATGCGGTTTCTCTACCGTTTTGGTGCATCGAGGTAATAATTGATGGTGGAGAGAGGAAATGATGATGCAGTAAAACTAATTCTGAAACTCACCTGAGACTCCGCTCTAATAAACGTTCCAATATAACACGCTCTCAGCAAAATATACTAAGTATAATAATAGGTATAGTATATAAGATTGCAATAAGTTTAAGATAATACGTACCGCATCTCTATTACTATTGGGGTAGTACTACTATACTATATTTATATAATCTAATATACTTATATATAATTAGTATATTATATAGTATATAATATATATGTGTTAAAGAAAAAAAATATAATGAGAAGATAAAGAATTAATTGCTCTCTGGAATTGAACCATCGCATGTGAAGGCAGTCCGCGAGAGTCAGTATAGAATTCGATTTACCCTCATTATATAGTTCCTAATCGTTAACTCTGATTATAGCGCAATAATTAATGAATATTTAACGATCTAATATAAATGATATTATATAGTATATCATAATATTTCATATATCTAATAGTATATATAGAGAAATTATATATTTTGTGTCTATATCAGTATAAATCTATATATATAAGTTATATATCCTAGAGTAAATGGAGGTAAGAGTAGTGTATAAGTCGTTACATTATAGGGAACAGCCATAATAAGGTGATTTACATATTGCGGCCCATTACATTCTTAGCCCATTCTTTCTTCAATACGGGTTATCTGGAATTTAGACTTCACAGTATAACTAAAGTGATGTCTTATAGGCTGATAACTTGTGAATGAGTAGGAAAGAAGATGTTATATGTATGTGAAATAGTTAAAGAAAATGAGGGAATGTGAGATAAGAAGTATTCAGTAAAATATTAAACTTTACGCTTTCAGGGGATGTAATCCGTAACTGTACCAGATGCACTTACGTATGAATCTAACATATAGATATGATTTTTGGTCTCTGATGGTATCATACCTAGCTGCGTGCAAATATGTTGGGAGAATAATTATTGTACATTATCATTTAACATGTAGTAATGATGAATAGTAATCAGAGGATGGGGAGGTGGGTAAGGTTGGCGCATACATGCCGAAGATTAGCAACTACACAAGTAAATGAATGTATATAGAAATATTATATAATATAGTACATTATAATATAGTAAATATACTATATTATTATATGATAAATAATAGTTGAGTAACCTTTTAGCATACATAAAATATGATTAATTATAAATATTATAGAAGTGTATAATAAGATTTATAGATATAAGGTATAATAATTACGTAGTCGGACATAGAATAAATTTATAAAGTTATATGTTGGGGCACCTTTGGATAAGATTCCTGATGAAAAACAAGAAATTTTAAGTATCTATATACTATATATTTTAAAATATAATGTAAATTAGATTCGTCAACCGTAGGATGACCTCGTCCCAAGAAATACGCTCAGTACAATGAGGAAATTAAAAACCAGTGATACGGAAAAATAGAGATCGGATAGACGATAACAATGAACACCACATATACTCTCACTACCGAACTCCAAAAGTCATTGCCCGACATAGTGTAAAAGGGGTAAAACAGATTTACTGGATTTATATAATAACTTTCATTGATATCAACGTGAAAATAACTCTTCTGTGATTTTTCGTGTACTAATAAACAATCTAGCCATATTAAATAATAGGAAAATAATTAATAGAAAAGATATTTTAGATTCCAAAACTATGTTATTATTTGCTATATCAAAGAGTGATCTCTTAATATTATGATGAGCTATATCTAATATACTTAGTGGCTATACTTGTATAGTATATATAATATTATGTTATAATATAGGTACATATTATATATATATATAGTAGTATTTGTAGTATAATAATAATATATAATTATAATATAATTATATAATAATAAATTACTAATACTGAAGATATATTGAGCCAGGCAGTATCTAGCAATGATACACCATTAATACGAGTAACTTATTAAAAAATAAAACTCTTTTTTTTCATTACATGTTCCTGGGCTTGCTCAGTAAATTTGAGGGTTTGGAATTCAAGCTTTATTAATTAGAAAGAAGTAATATATGGTAATGTCCAAGATTATAAATAATTTTGTAATTGCAATGAGAATGAAATAGTAACTTATTTTTATGAAATAGACAAAGTTAATTTGATGTGATATAATAAGGTTACGGCAATCTGCGGCAGAAATGGCCCTAATTGAATCTGACTAATAAGTTGCGATACGAATCGGGCTGTTACAAATAAATTCACAGTCCTGTCTTTCGGTTTGAAGCCATGATTATGGCAACTCCACAAGCACTCTATCAACGTTATAAATTTGAGATTTAACGTAAGTAAATGTTCGGCATTAAGCATGGCAATTGAGGTGTCATTAATTAAGGCTATTTTAGAATGCCGTCATGTACTTTCTTGTATAATCAGAGATCGAGACTATGGTTTCCTCCACATAATGTGGGGGGAAATATTGCAACTAAATGCCTCGGCTCCTACTCTTCTTAATGGACATCTGGTAAAAGAGAGTTTTTCTAATCAGATCATCGTGGTGACTTCAGAGAGCTAGCAAATGGATTGGCAACAGCAATAAGAAGATAACTTTCTGTCTGAGTTATGATACCTGTTTGAATTGACATTTAAATAAGCCCTTTCTCATACTCTATTAACAGTCTATGCAATCAAGGGATAGAGGAGGAAGACAGGTAAAAACTACTTGAGTAATGGTAAATAACAACCTACTACAATTTATTATTCACTATTTTGTGTACTCAGTCTTTGTACTCTCTCTCTGAATTAATTTTTTAATTACATAAAACCTTTGACCTTATTATCTGTAAAAAGAAATAAGATTAGTAATGTAAGGTTGCAAGTACTTTCCTCTCATTTAGTATTATTATTTTCAGAGCTATTCTACTTATGATCTCCTCCACAAATGGTAATATATAAATAATAATCTATGCATCAATGATATTAAGGTAGATATATTAAATCATAATTATTATCTTAAAATTCATCTGACGTAACGGCTGAACACATATTTGATCAATTATAGTATAACCAGTGTATTAGTGAAGACGATTAGCATAAATAAGAGGCCCTGGTAACTTGGTTAACATTGCCTAAATTAAATATGTTTTGTTTCTCACAGGACTATTTAATATGTAATTTACCTTCAAATTTTTTTTAAGGAAGAACACGGATAGTGTTTCTATACAAGTGGTTTTTAAGGTATGGCCAAAGGCTTAGCCAAATACCCTAGCTAGATATTTCTTTAATAATTATTTATAATTAACACAAGTCCACTCCAGGTCATTTTGACTCTATAATCTTTCGCCAGGATATAGATACATGTATTTGGCCAGAAGAGCAATTGAAAACGCTGTTACGAAAGCCAGTTTTACATTAGAAGTTGGACGTTTCGTATGCGAACAAGCGCAAAAGGGTGACTGTACCAATCGGGATGCTTGAATCATTATCACTCGACATGCAAGCGCAAGTTCTGATGCAAAAGAAACTCTATGCTTGTTTTCCAGATTTTCCAGTATACAGCTTGGATTCCACACTGTTGTGACAAATAGATTCGTCAACCAATTCTGATTATACAAACCTATTCAAAAGGTGGTACATTATTAAAGCACCTCCTTGTCACTGAGAGATTGTTTGTCCGGATACTGGACCAGCAAACGGAGAATCTATACGTAATAAAGACTTTTAATTACCCTTTAAGTTTTCCTTATGATGCCATTTTTCAAGGTACGAGGGACACAGCCTCAGATCACATAGGGCATAGCGGCATATTTACCTTCAACAGTACCAATAGATCATAATCATATTAAAAGAGTGTGTAATATCCATGTTTCAGTGATCTGAATTCGCACATTATTCCTACTTGGTTGGGGGGCCAGCATCCATCTCTAAAGAGTTACGGCAGTTATAACTATCACGGCTGCAAAGGGAGAAACCTTTATATGAATGGAGGTGTATATGTTACTAAGTCTCAGTCTTCTACGTTGATATCAATTTAGGAGATCAAGCATCTCCTCTGGGGTGTATCGAATCATGTAACCTCGTCTACGACAGGATTACTTATAGGAAGGGTGTATACCGGATTTCATCCTTCACATCAATATTCATTATGTTTGGGGGCGCAACAGTCCCCTTCTGGGGAGTGGTACGTCAATAGTATTCAGCTGTCATCAAGTTACATTATAGAAGGGATGTAAACAAAAGTATTCATCCTTCTACTGGCAATGGAATTTCAGTGTTTTTGGGTACTAAGCACCGCTCTGGGGTGTGCTTGTCATGTAAACTCGGTCTACGACGAAGGTAACACTAATGAAGGTGTGTATACGCGAGTTTCCCTTCTACGTTCATAGCCATGGTGTGGGGGGGCCAGCCATTATCACACTGGGGTGTAGCGGTCATGTACATTCGGAGATTGTATGGATACCATATTGAAGTGTGTGTGGAAAGGAAGTTTCATCATTCCATGAATTCAATATTCTGCATAGTCGCATCATCTAAGGGTATGAATGGAGAGTAAGGGCATCAATGAATATCGCCATCCACGATGGGGAAACGAAGTGCTGACTCAATAAGGGAGGCAATTTAGTATAATAATAGTACTATACAGCGCATAATTATAACTAACTAGCATCGATCCAATGAATTGATATGAAGTACGATAATAATAATACATAAGTATAATGGAAAAAATAATAATACTAATAGATCAATTAATAGCATCACAATCACATGACTGAATACAATAAGACAATACACACCAATAAATAATACTAAATATACGGATACACGGAGAATAATAAATGGATTGAAATAATCAAATAATATACGGTAGTAAATGAATCGATTTTTCATTACGATCAATTAATAACACACAGATAATTAATGAAATATTAGTGAGCCTTGTAATATAATAATAAACGACTTGAAAGATCATACGTAGCAGCAACATTGAATACATAAACCTAAATAAATGAATAATCAAATTAATTATAATAATAAATAATACCTACTCAACAACTATTAGTACATTAACTCTGTAGTATATATAAGTAATTCAATACATAGTGAATAATAACATTAGTAATTTTATAAATAATATTGAATCAACTAATAATAATTATGACTACCATTAATTTCATCCATGAAATAATAATAAATAATAATCAGATTGAATTCAATAAATTCAATAAATTAAATAATTATAATAATAATTAATTATATAATAATGACATAATAGATATTAATAAACATACTAATCAATAATTAAATAATGAATAATAAATATATAATAATAATATATAATAATATATAATATAATAATAATCAACTATATATAATAATAATAATAATAATAATTAATAATAATTTAATAATAATTAATTAAAAATATATAATGTAATATTAATAACGGCTTAATTGGTATATCATAACATCAAACCCTTATCATCATTGACTTTAACATTCTAAGAGAAATTATGAAGCTAAAAAAAAATTTAAATTCATATATTGACTGCTATAGAATCGTCAATCGTCACCATTCGTCGGAGAATATGACCTAACGAGGGAAGGAATGTCCTCGTTAGTAATTGTAGGATATGATAAGTTAATATATAATATATCACAATAACTAGTGATAATAATGCATAATAATAAGTACATAATAATCATGATAATAAGATGACATACTATAAAATTAAAGGTACATCATATTATAATAATGAAATTAAAGCTAGTAATCTCCCGAATAATATCCGGATATATAAGAAAGACGACTGCTGACACGTCATCTCATTGCTCCATACCGAGAAGCTCGTCATTGAGCACCTGCCGCTGGCGTCCTCATTGCGGCATGCTGAGCGGGACATAATGGTGACCCGCGTGCGCTACGGCTCGCGCATTCTGCAGAGTCTTACTACCGATTCTTCGCATGCTACGGCATTAGCGGGCAAGCTGCTACGACCCCGCTCGCTACGTCTCGGCATTGCGGCGAAGGATACTCGGCTCTGATCTCTAGCAGCTCGTGCGCGCATCTGGCGGCAAAGTGATCACTCGCCTCTGCTACCGTTTCGTCCAAGTGGAATACTAGGGCAGAACACCCAATGCCGGGTGGGCTCCTCATTTACGCCTGATGCGCTCCCGCTTACGTTCGCCCTGTCTCTGTTTTCCCGCGTGAAGAATGCCCTTGGACATTTGTATGGACGATACAGGACAATAAATTATAGGAATAGACTTTTCTATTTTAAATTTGTCTGCTTTTTTTCGACGCTAAGACAAGGCTAATAAGTAATTAATTAATAATAGATAGTAATAATGATGAATAATGATTTATATAATATAATGAAATATAATAATATATAATAATAATAATAATAAATAATGAAAACAATAATAATAGCAATCAATAATAATGTAATGAATAATATGAAAAGAAGATAATTAAATAATAAGATAATAGTGAATAATATATCTAATACCAAAGTAATAATAATGTAAATGAATAACATTATATAATACCTGGATCCCGTAAATAAGTTCGGCTGACACAATATATGTGGCTCCACATATTAGACACAGTCGAAATCAGGAGCTACAAACGGTAAGATTTTTTGGCAAGGTTTAAAATTATAGGGTACTATAGAAAAGAATAATAATGAATAATTAATATAATAATAATAGAGAATAATAATAAGATGTATAATGTATAATAATTAATAATATAGACAGACTAAAGCTAATATTGATTAGTATAGATTAAGTCAGGGGTAATAACGATCCAAAGTAGTTACAACATGTAAGAGATAAATAATATTAAAGAAAGAGTGTATGATTAGTGTTAGCTGTCTAATTCAATTAATTTCGTTTGTAGAATTAGCACTCCACAAAAGACAGATACCAACAGAAATGTAAATTATATTATGTGTAATAACAAAATGCAGAAAATTAAAATAGCTGTACATTAATCAGTTGAATACGGACATATCCTGTAGCATATTGATGTAGATTCTGATTCCCAGATATTCTAATTTGGGCCCATGGGGCATAATTATTATCTAAAGTGTTAGATAAATACTATTTCACTTGATGTTGTAAATCATATTGAAGAATAGTCAGCCAAACCGTAGATCTATATTATTAAAAAAAAATATTCAATACTCATAGTAGACTTTATCTTCAAAAAATATCCTTTCACCGATTATATTGGAGGCAAACGTAGGAGCTTAAAGAGTGAAGTTAAAGGTTGTACATATTGTTAGAGTGTAATTTTAATTATCGCCAAACATCGAAAAAGACCAATTTGATTACATATTTGATGATCTACTCGTTTCCTTTTGAAGCAACGACTTACATAGTTCATATAGCGTTAATGGACATATCTGTAACAACAACTGTTAGGATATGGACATCGCTCTCATGCAGAATTTATCACCACGAAAGGGTCTCTGCTGCACTAGAGAGAAAATATACATAGTGTATGTGTGTGTAAGAGAATAACGAGTAAGTATTAAATTAAATTATTACCTTGATTGCGAAATTTGTATTTTATATTCTTCAATAGATACAGTTGGCTTAGTTACAAGATACTTGAGTATATTTATACTAAGAAGGTAGTTTTCAAATGGATGAGGACTGATTAATGATGATGATAAGGATTATAGTAATTTAATAAAGAATAGAGTAGAATAATGATTAGATAAGTAAATAGATGATACGATATGGATAGTATGATATAGTAGAGTGAGATAAATAGGTTGATATACTTGATAAGTAGATTACGCTTTAGTCTTTATTCTGTATATTTCGGTATCCTGAGGTACTATTATAAAGTTATATTAATTAAAAGTAAATTATTATGTGTCATAATAATTAAATATAATAATGATAATATAACATCTTATTTCGTCTGCAATAATCAATATCCATGGAAATGATTCTATACACTACAATGACATAGATTTTTTTATCCGACTGTTGAATGATACTGCTGCAGCTTGTTGATAAATTAATTATGATGTCCATAGTATTGTTGCACAGAATTGTGTCTTCAATATATGTAACTAAACTGGGATACCTCCTTTTAACTGATTAACTTTGTTAAAAACAAAGTAACATGGCTTATTAGAATAAGTGGCTAAAGATACGGTATTGAGATAATTTTAAAATGTGTGACGTGTGTAAATAATGGAATACAAACATAGAAGTCCATTCAATGATTAGACTCAAATAAAAGATTATATGAGCGGTAAGGGCTCGGGCCGTTTAACGATATATCCATATACATATTGTTTAAAAGGCAATTGTGAAAGCTAGGATTCAAACTGCTTCTTTAGATAGAACCTGAATACCTAATACTTTGAAAGTGTGATATTATAGAAATTTAATTTAAAGCTGATTTTATAAATAAAACAAAATTCAAATCAAATATTTTTCAAACGGGCTACCATTCCGCCATTTTTGGTTTGTTACATTTTTGCGTAAGTACGTCCTAAATTCGGCAAGCACAGGAAATAGCAACCTTATAGAATTGAGAAAATTCCTTACGTTTGGTGAGCATTTCTTACGATTTTGCGCTAAGTTTGACAAAAACGAACACAAACTCGAGCATTTCTTACGTTTCGTAAGCACAAATGCAAAAACGAAAACGGCTTTAATACTAAGAACTTTTTATCTCCGTAGGAAATGCAAAGACTTTTTTTGTTCATTTTCCTCATGACCTTGACATTTTACTTAAAAGGCCAAATATAACTTTGTTTCTTCCTCATTCTCTACTCTAATTTCTTCTGATGAGTACTAAAGATTTCTTTATCTTCTGCTAAAGCTTAACAGTTCTCTCATACCTTTGCCTCCAATCCCACTTTAGATAATTACGGAGCTATTCCTCCTTCTCCACCTCCTTCCAACTCATTCTTAATTAAGGTTTCATTTCTGCACTCACTGGACTAGCGTAATATTAAGAAAGCGTAAAGTTGAACGGTATCCCATGGATCTTTGGTTCTTGAAACTTAAGTTTTTTAGCTTGCACCTCCTGCCTTTGTAAATTATTATATATAATATGCCTATCAACTTCAACCTTTCCTTTTTGAAAGCGATTCCCTCATTCAACCTGCGCCTGCCTGCCAAAGATTTCAAATTTATCATGAAAAAGAATTTCTGGCAGTGGATTATAAAAATTTAATAATATTAAAATAAGTCATAGTTTTAAGCTTAATTTATTTACAAATTAGGAAAAAAAAAAAATTCCTGGCAGTTGATATACGATACCTAAGATCCGGATTAATTAAAAGACCTAAGTTTCGAATCTTTACCTTTGCAAACATATTTGTGAAAATCTGGATTTCCTAAATATGTCACCACAAAAACTCCAAATCTGAGTTGGTTTCACTCGACAGCTCTCCTTTTGAGTAGAGTTTTAATGCTCTCACCTGATTAACTTTGCTGCATTCCAATCGCTTTCCAGTGCTCTTCGGAACTCCCCCCCCAGTTTTGCAGATTTCTTCCTTCAGGAGAGCTCGGTGAACAGCGACTCCAATTGTTTCATCGTTTTTTTTTTTTTTTCCCCTCTGTCTTGGGGCTTTATGACCGCTCAGCCTTACGCTTACTCTACTAGTAAAGTCTGAACGCTCTGCCTTCTTCAATTCCCTCTGTTCCGTTGTAATATTATATAATATATATATTTTGTATATATTATATATAATATATAATATAATATATATATATAATATATAATATATATTAAAATATATATATAAATAATATATAATATAGATATATTTAATTATATAAGCTATAAAATAATTATAATATATATATATATATATAGATAATATTATAATATATATATATAATAGATATAATATATATAATAATATATATAAATTATCATATATATATATATAAATCAATATATATATATAGTTAGATAAATATTGCCAAAATTTACATTACCGGTGCCCAGAAATCTCGAAAACTACTACTTCGTGCAGCGAACAAAAATAAATATTTGAATAGCGTATGAAATATTTATATCGAAACTGTTAAAAAAAAAAAAAAAAAAGAAAAAACATCAAAATCCTTAGGGCTCGAGCCGACGGCGGAACAGAGGGGGGAACGAAGTCCCCCCCGTCAACGTTTTCCACGGGAAGGCCCCAGAGAAGACCCCGACTCTTGCCATGCTATGCGGTACCCATGTATTCCTTTAAGTTTAAAAAAATATATTTTGACATTTGATAAATAATATTAACTGTCGAGTTTTCTTCAAAGATTCATTAATCTTCATCTAAGAAAAACCATGAAACTTAAGAAAGTATTGTGACCTCTGTTTTCTTTTACCAAATGAGTTTTTTTTCTTTTTACACTCCTACTAATTTTTTATACGCTGATTCCCAAATATCTTATTTCTGTTTCCTGGTACGAGTCATAGTTTTCGAAATCTCTTTTTTTTTTTTTTTTTTACATGTCCGTTACTAATTCTACCCCGCTGAGTCAAAATATCTTATCTTTCAGAGTACCGAGTCGATAGTTTTTGACGACATATCTGTGCGCGCAAAATGCGTACAATTTCACAATAAATATATATATACACAATATATCATTCTTAATAATATATAATATATAATTATAATATATATAATATATATATATACTATATATATAATAATGTATATAATATAAATTAATATTATATTGGACCCAGCAACCTATAGGAAAGATACCCATTAACTAGAAAAACACACTCCTATGCCTAAAAAACACAAGGACCATTTTATGAAATGCCAGTGGACAATTATCGAGAATTTCATGTTAGGGGTTGGGGCTTTTTAGAGGGTTGCGAGCCGTTGAGGACAGACGGAGACGAAAGTCCCCCTTGTGCGTACCTCAGTAGGCCCCTGTTAGACCCCGACAACTGTTATCTTTGCGGTTTCCCCTGGATTTTCGATAATTTTAAAAAAAAAAAAAATAAAAAATATCAAAAACCTGAATTGCGTAGAACGAAGAAAAATGTAAAAAAACACTAATTGCAAACCATTAAATACTAACTAACTTTTAGCGCGGACAAGAAACAATTTATGGCAACTGCTTCGGCGATATCAATTTCTTGCATACATTGAAAAATTTGAACTGTAAAATTACACCTTATATCACAGTTCCTATGCGCTTTTAGTAGTAAAATATGCAATGGTGTGCCGATTAATTGCCTTTTCAAATTTTTTTACAATTTTCTAACTAAAAATTATTATTTTGATAATACAAAAATGCAATTTTTTTTATGTGTAGGATTTTACTTGCTATTACATATATATAAATATTTATTATATATATCTATTATATATATATAATAATATATACAAATTATATAATATACATATAAATTATATATAAAATATATATAAAATATAGTATAAATAACTGCTGACCTTTCTCGAATTTCTTATTAGAAATATTAGGTAAACACTACATGGAAAAAAAGTAAAAATATATTGCTCTCCAGCTTTGAAGCTGAAATCAAATGTGAACTTAAAAAAAAATTAATTTATTCTAATATTTATTAATAAACACCTAAATATTATATAATCTTAGATCTGGATACGTACCTGTGATTGATCCTTGAATCCCTGCCATAGGTTTCAGAGAGCAAGAGTTGGCCAAATTAGTTAATTATTTATGACGCTTGGGAGAAAATGTTATTTTTCCTTTATATCCTTCTTTAGGGTCTTCGAGTCCAGGAGGTGCGACGAGGACCCCGTCTTTCGTCCCCCGTTGAGGCCGAGAGACCCTGGGACTCTGTCCATCTTTAAGTTTTTACCCGTGAGGGTATTCTTTAGTTAAAAAGGGAGAGAAAAAAAAATAAATTCATAGTTGGCCACCTTTGCGTGCTCCTCGGATGTACTCGAAGCTAATTCGTATCTTTCAAAAAACCCGCGTATTTTCCAACATGTAACAATTTTTAAATTTTGAAAAAGCGTTCAGTTATTTTTTTAGTTATTTTATTTTACATGGGTAAAAATGTCTCCTGATTAAGAAAATGATATTTAGGCCGGACTGGTAGATTTAGGTGACCATGGCATTGTGTTCCTTGTTCCGGGGAGGCTGACCCATAGAGAGAGAGATAGAGAAGTAAGGATAATAGAAGAGAGAGGAGAAGGAGAAAGAAGAGAAAATAAAGTCAACACTAAAAAGAAACATAATAACAGATAAACAGAGACGAGACGAATGCAGAAACAGAGAGGGGGCAGGGGTTGTATTTCAATAAACAGTGATGACGCAGAAGGAAAGCGCAAAATGAAGAAGAGGAAGAGAAAGACAGGACACGAGACATTGGGCATCGCAGAACGAGAGGAAGAAAAGACAACTCGGGAGAAACGAGAAAAGACGCAATATCAAGAAGAGTGTCGAGTACACGTCCGGTCTTAGAAAGAAGAGTGACACTCAATCTAAAAAATCAGAGTATAGAGGTCTCGGTATGGGCAACTAACTAATTAATTATATATTCTTATATCAGACTGTACAGAAATATTATATACTATAAAAATCTTATTTTCCTTCCGTTATATATATGATATATATATATATATATAGTATATATAATATAAATTATATATATATTAGATATAAGTATTAATAGTAGTATTTTAACATTCGGTAAAGAGTAGAAATATATATATATATATATAATATATATATATATATATATATATATATTATATATATATATATATAATATAGATATATAGATATTATGAAATGGAATAAGAGGTATAGAGTAAGGTAGTATAGATATATATATATATATATAAATATAAATATATATTATAGTAATATATATAAGTATATAAATATAATATAGAAATATTATTAGTTTTAATATATACCATATGTTTAATATATAAGTTACCGATAGTACGTAGAATAGGCAAACAATAGACCATATATTATTAAATATCGTACATTTCTGTACAGAGGAAATTAATCGACAGCAAAATTTTTAGTGATAAATTGTGATTAAAATAGTATGGCACATGTTTTGAAACCAGCTAATTTGTAAGACGATTGACTATAAATATAAGAAAGACGAACTGTTATTCATTCAGTTTATTTACCCATAGTTGTTATCAACACTGATTTTAAATCACAAATAAACTATATCCTTCCTAAGAAAATGGTTCTATTGTTTGTCGTCATATAAAGTTTGCAAGAATTTTCTCAATTAAGGTATAAAAAATCTTTGCTTAATTAACGATTTCTGCCATACAAAAATTGAATTCAAATCAGAATCATAATCCAGAACCTTCGAATCCGGATCTGGGTCGGAATCTAGAGATTTTCTAACTTTACGAATCTGAATACAAGAAAATAACCAAATTTGGATTCAGATTAGAAATCAATCATTACCTTTTTATTCATTTTATTAACATTTTATTAATCACTATTAACTGGATGCTCCTGTATTGGTTACAATATACAAAAGAAAACTTTCATATTCCTGTATATAGAAAACAATCAGGAAAAAAAAACTTTCCACAATGTTTCTAGGTCTAGAATAAACAGTATGTCCTTCACTGTACAATTTACTTAAGAAAAAATATTATATTTAATTAAGAGATAAATTATTATTATTAATATAATATTAATTATTTAATAGTGAGAAATTAAGAATATTAAATTAGTATTAATATAAATATTATAAAGTAATATTATTATTATTTAATATAAATATGGAAGTGTAATTCAAGAAGTGTAATATTAACTATTAAGTAGTGAATATAAATCAGTATATTCAATCAAGTATACTAAGCCAGAATACAACCAAGGTAACAATAAGTATTAGGAATTTACATGATGTTTTTGTATTTCTTACCTGAAGGTAATTTCCAACAAGATTTAATGCCTTTAACTGTGAATTGTATTTTCTCACATTTTACAAAAAAAAAATATAAAACAAAAGAAAAAAAAACTATACTGTTTCAAACACCATAAGAATCAATTCCAGTCCGACCGAGATTTTTACAGATCAATGACGTGGTGAAACACCTGAAATAATCATATTGGAATTGATACCAATTCTGATTTAATCGATATAGAGAATAATACTGAACACACAAAAATTTGGTTGAAACCTGACATTGGTATAGGAGTAGTCATTGTAATGATGCAGGTATAGTGTGAAAAATATAAATATCATGTCCATTTTAGTTGTTAATTATTTTCCATGATTGTTGTCTTGAAAAAGTAGTTTATCTGTGGGTAGGGTTTTATGATCATTCAGGTCACCCATAACAAAGGGCTTCGAAGTATGTCCACATTTTTATTTTATAAAAGGTTCGAAAAACTATTTCTTGCAATTAGTTAGCATGAAGGGGCCTATTTTAAGTGTGTGGGAATAGTAAACTGACTTTAAGAGAAATGTTATAAAATCATCAAAATTAAAATATAAATTACACATGTTTGTGTAAATAAGATTCATTAACTTAAAAAATAAGCGGAAGTTAATAGAGATTCATTAGCAATTAAGTAATATGTAGTTTCATATTACACAGAAGTTTCTGATAAGAGGAAGCGTGTTTTTTCTTTGACTATGCGTATTTTCATAGAGCTTCGGCCTCTTAAACCGTGGAAGAGCGCTAGACTTATTTTTAATCAAGCGTCCAGATTTTGGGATTCCTAATAATAAAAGCAAATGCTTATTTCTCAATTGTTGACCGAACGTCGATTTTCGGGTTTTCCGTTGTGTCTATATTAATTGCTTGTTATTTCATATGAGAGAAGACTTATGTTTTGACATTTTTGGGAGTTCACCTTCGATACAATTTTTTCGAATATGATGTGAAACTTAAACGTATGCGTAAGATTGCATCTACCCAGCAAAAAAAGTTCCTATAGGATCCTATCCAGTTCCTATCTTAATTAAGATAGGAATGGATGGGAGTTCCAATAGGATTTGAGGTAATATTATATATTAACTTGCTTAATTTACAGGGATCTCCAAAACTTTTTATTCTAAAGGGCCCACACTGACTACTTAACACTAATTAGCCAAAGGGCAAATAAAACCTATGTCAACTATTGTCAAATCAGATAATTCTATTTGCATCAAACGTTAGGAGCGACGGTAGTCGCCTATGTTCAAGGTTCTGCGTTAGTACATGATAGAGAGAATGCTAGTAAATAAGCAAAACGGGTTCCGAATCCATAGTTCGATCCTAAGTTAGAAATTACCTAGATGAAGATTCCCCTCCTATGAATAGCGGGCTTTATGACACGATTGAAGTATGTTGAAATTTAAAAAAAATAAAAATAAATATCATTGTTTGAATTCGGAGAGGCAAGTTGCTGAGTCTAAAAAGCCGAAAATATAGTGCGTGAACTAACTTTATTCTTTGTGACAGGTATAGTTTCTATACAGTGTGTTTAATAGTGTAGTTGATATAAATTTATTAAAAGTTGGACTATTTAAAAAAAGAAAACAGTGCACGTATCTACGTGTGGGTTCGAAGCGGCTGAACTCTGGCGGACCGCTGTATTTTTTGGCCGCGAGTTTACGTTGGAGACAAATTGGTCTGATCACACAGTTTAAAAAAAAAAATACTTTTAAATATCTATTTTGTTAATGATGTTTCCATATATGAAAGTAGAATTCCGAACCCAACTTAAAAATGGCTTTTGAAAAATTTAAATTGCGATAAATTTTTTTTGTTTATCTGACAAAAGTTTCTGTCCTAAAATACGTTTATTCGAGGGGCGAGATGTACATTTTCTATTTGATAATTTCTTTTTGATTCATATTTTTTATACTTAGCTCTATTGTATGGAAACAAATTTAAAAAAAAAAATGAAATTTATTTTTTTTTTTTTTTTTTTTTTTTTGGGAGGATGTAACAAAAAAAAAAAATTTAGATAAAATAAAGTGTATCTATCTCCCTAAACAATTATTACCGTCCTGAAATATTTAAATATTGATTTTGCAATATTAAGTAAGAAAAAAAATGCTGGAACTTTACACTAAAATTAAAATTTTTTGGAAAAGGTGAAAAATTGTGATAAATGCTGCTTAGAGAGTGGTTTAGTAAATAGTTTTATAAATATAATCGGTAATACCATTCT
>JABUQX010037342.1:35000-37612 GCA_015478945.1 Trachelipus rathkii | reverse complement strand
TTATTTCCATATATTTTTATTAAAAATTACTAAAGTTTATTTTTTTTATAAGTCGGTTTGAATGTTGATGAAATTATAAACTTTTATTATAAAATTTGTTGGCGTCGACGCACATTGTAACACGTTATTGAACAGTGTTAGTATATTTTCTATGTTAATAAATTATATACTTTCGAAAGTTAACCAAGATAAAAAAAACTCGTCAAGTCTCGAAGGTATGAAACAATAATAATAACAATTTTCATTGGAATAGCAATAACAATAAAATTGTACTACTAAGACTTTCTGTAAACTATAACACGAAGCGCAATAATAAATTAATAATAATAATAATAATATAATATAATAATAATAAAATAATAATAATAATAATTAATATAATATAATAATAATAATAATAATAATAAATAATAATAACAATAATAGAAAGCAGATCATATTAACTTACGATTAAAATAATAATAATAATAATAATAATAATAATAATAATAATAATAATAATAATAATAATAATAATAATAATAATAATAATAATAATAATAATAATAATAATATAAATAATAATAATAATAATAATAATAATAATTATATTTAATGATAATAATATAATAATATAATAATAATAATAATTAATAATAATAATAATATATAATAATAATAATAATAATAATAATAATAATAATAATAATAATAATAATTTATTATTATTAATAGTAATTATAATAATAATACCAACAATAATCATTATTTGTAGTAGTCAATCTTTGAATACAAAAGTATCTCCAAAGAAAGACAATTCCCATATAAATGACCTTTACTTTTAGATTATTGTGTCTTGCTTCTATCACAGAGAGCAAAGAATACATATAAGAATCCAAGAAGCAAGTTTATACATTTTTGGACAACTAATTAATTACTATCAGACAGTGGTGAAGCCTCTATCTGTTGGTTGCAAAGAAAGTAAGGGGCATATTTATATTTATTATTTCACCAGGGATACTAACACTTATAGTAACTACGTATATGGTTATTAATAACGTTTAACATGCACGCAGATTTGATGATAACGCGGCATCAAATGTTACACAAAATTTCGAATACTCGCAAGACTTTGATTAATTAAATTTATTACTTCACGACAGAAATTTTTATATATATATTATAATATTATTATATATATATATATATATATAATATATATATATATATATAATATATATATTTAATATATATAAAGTATTATTACTATATATATATATATAGATATATATATAATATATAATATATATGATATAATAATATATATATATTTATTATATTATATTATTATATATATATATATATATATTATATATATATATATATATAATATATATATATATAATTATATATATATATATATATATAAGTATATATGCTTTAAAGAATATATTTATATAGTAAAATTTATATAATGAAGGCTATAAATAAGTTTTTTGATCAAAATGGTAATTCCCTACAGCGATTTTTGTTTGTCAATTTTTCTCCTTTTACTCGGAAAATTTTTGATCACGTGATCAACTACTAAGACAATTTTTTATTATTTCTAAATAAATATTTATATTTATATACACATATATAATATATATATATATATATATATATATATATATATTATATATATATATATATATATATATATATATATATATATATATATATTATATATATATATATATATATATATATATATATATATATATATATATATATATATATATGTAAGAGTGGTTTTCAATTTACAATATTCAAAGGGGGAATGCTACAAATGATATTTTTACAACAAGAATCGTTTCATGACGACTCTTGAAAAAATCAAAATTTCACGTTATGAAAATTTGACAAAGTTTTTAATTTCTGATTTTTATTTATTATTTTTAACCTTTTTATTTTCTTTTCTGTTTTTTTATAATACATGGATATAAAGAAATCCCTTTTTCCCTTTTACAAAAAAAAAAAAAAAAATCTTTTTGTAATTTAAAAGGAAAGTTCCCTTTGATAAATTGAACAATCTTTTCAATCACGATTTTTGTTGACAAATTTTCGAGTAACTAGAAAAGTTTCTATTGACAATTATACGTATTATATTTTAAATTTTTATATTAATAAAAACTATTTTTTTAAATTTTTTATTGACGATGCAATAATGGACGATCTATATTTTAAAGGACAATTTTTAGTTTTAAATTTTGATATTTTTCTACATTGTACTTTTTCATTTTTGATTTATCATTTTTATTTATATTTAATTTTATCCTTTCTTTTTCTTTTACTTTTATATTAGAAATTTTTGTCAAGATAATTTCTTCTTCTTGACCTCTTAGAATCTAACTCTAATTTTAAATTTTATTTTCTTCAAGTGTAAGAATTTAAAGTTTGTATGTTTAAAAAAATAAACAAAAAATTAATGTACATGGCGTTGTTTGAAAAGGAGGCTTGAAACTTTTAAAACTTTTAGCTTTCGCCGAAAAAAGAGTAGAAATAAAAGATAGCCAAAAATCTCGAAGAATTCTCCATCCTATACATAAACTGGACACTAAATTTAAGACGAAGTAAAAAAAAGGTGGTTTAAA
>JABUQX010037342.1:12500-17500 GCA_015478945.1 Trachelipus rathkii | reverse complement strand
TCTTTTTCTGCTAACCATTTACTTCTTTTTTGCAATAAAGGGACATATTCTTTGAATCCATCTTTTCCAAAATAAATCAGCAAGATACTGAACTTGTTTCCATCTTTTATATAAGTAGCAATCTTTATCTTGGAATAATCCTGGAGGAAAAGTTATATTGCCTTTAAGGGTTAGTAGATGATTTGGTGTCAAAGCTTCTAGTTTTCTAAATCATTTGAAAATTCTGTTATTGGTCTATTATTTATAATGAATTCTATCTCACAGAACAAAGTGTTCAAGTTATCATCTGTCAACCTTATTGGCTGCTCTAAGAGTGAAGCTTGTAATATATTTCTTACAGTCTTAATGTGTCTTTCAAAATAACCTCCTTTATTGAGAACTATGAGGTGGTATGGAATATCCACTGTAGTTTTTTTCGCTCAAAAAATGTTATTTACTTGAGCTTATTATATTCACAATCTTTAACTTGTGCTTCAAATTCTCTGTGCTTATCACAAAGTTCAATCCATGATCTGATCGGAAATCAACTTCACATTGCCTCTGCGGCTTATAAATCTTCTTTAGAGCATTTATAAAGGATCAGTATCTAATGATATAGCATTTCTAAATGTATGGCTCTGCTACCTAAACATGAGAATATTAATCCATATCTTTTTCTCTTACCTTCCCTTTCCCCTTACTACAAGAAAAGGGGCCAAAGGCATCCTATACAAATACTTGTAAAAAATGGTGGTACATCAGCATTTTAATCTATTCTTTGGGCAAATCTCCCACAACTGCTGATTGTCTGTGATAATGGGAGCTTACCTTACCATATTATGCAATCTTTTTAAAATCTTGCTTAAATACTTCTACTTTGCTCAATGATATGATACTTCTCTCTGTAACAGCATTTAACTGTTTGTTTTTCCTTAAATGTCCATTAATCTATGTAATGTCTCATTATATAACATTGTAACTGGACTAGTTGCAACGATAATTGGATGTTTAAATCAAAGGATACATCATTTAGATTTTATTTCTCCCACCTACTCTTAATATTCCATTTCATATAAAATGTAGGAATTTGCCAAAAATGTGCCTCTTGGATAAGGCTGCTTCCTTTTTTATTTGTTATTCGTATATCATGAAATTCTTCTATTTTATGTACATATGGTAAATAGCTTTTTCTGCATCTTTAAATTCTGTGATTGTCATAGCACCTTGTATCCAGGTATTTTTTTGCAAATTTTCTTTAACTCTTAAAATCCATGCTACTTTTGTTTTAATTTCATCCAATCTGAGACAGAATTTATGAGCTTGTCTGTTGAACTTTCTTGTAGTTGTATGGCCATTACAGGTTTAGTTTTTATAATTTCATCATTTCACATTCTAATTTAATTTTCTTTAATTTGCTCAGGCCATTGAGCTTTGTCTTTGTACAAAAAGTTCTGGACCAAGTGCTCCATAGTTATATTGTTCAAAAACTCATTAACAGATATCCCTTTACTTGCTATTATCTGCCAATATTTAGGCTTGCCTGTGACATATTCCATTGCTTATATCTGTTTGTGATTCTAATATAATTAACCTATAGACAAACGAACTTGAAAAATATTGTAAACAATTCACTATGCTATCACAGAAACTACTCTTGTTATTTTACATATCTAATTCATCTAATCAGCGGACATAGGATTCTGTATAAATTGATTGGCGTTGCACTCAGTCCTTCTGGTATAGTTAAAATTCAAATTTTTATTGTAATTTTATTTATTTATTTTTATGGATAAACACAATGAACAATATATTTCCATATTCTTCCAATAGACCATTATATATGCTACTGCAGCATATGCAACTTGTGAACCATCTGGAAAATAATGTAGTTCAATTACTTTAGACAATTTGGGTTATATGGCCTAGGAACTTGAAATCATTTAAACTTATTAACATTCTTCACTTAGCCATGTTTATGTAACTTTTTTATTCTAATGGAATTTCATTCATCCCAGTTTAACTTTCTAGTCGCGATAGATTGATAATATCTGGGGCTACTAGTGTAGTTACCTGGACTATAAAACCCAGTGGATCATATATGGAAAAATGTAACTGAGAGTATACTTCTTTTTGTCAAATTTTTATTTTGTTATCTACCCTAGCTTTCATTAAATCTATTTGAGTCCCCATCAGCCTAATTACTTGTTGCTGAAGTAAATTATCTAAGTAAGTTTAGTTTCTGTAGAAGTCGTTTACGTAAGTTTGTATATCAATGTTTTTGCTAAACATTACATCAACAATGACAGAACGTAACATTGACAGATTGAACCCATAATTTTTAACAAATTTCTTTAAGCTTCTTTATTAAAAATAACACGTGACATCAAATTTGTCCTTATTTCACAGACTTTAACGAAATCATCAACAGTAGAAATTTCTAAGTATTGTATGCTCTTGGCATATATTAGCGAATTTTTTCTGCTCAAATTCACATTTGTAGTTTTGCGTTTAAGACATAATTGCAAGTTGAAGGGTGAGCTCTGTTACTTCCAAAGTTATATGAACTTTAACCCCTGTATTTCTCTGGAGTTTTTTAATTCTAAATTTACATTTTGGGGACCATAAGAAGCGCTGATAAATCTTTATCCTTGTCAAGTACCTGTATTTTGATTAAACATCTTCTCTATATCTGCTATGAAAGCATATTACTCTTTTTCTGAACCTTAAAAGGATGCCTTATAGGTTAGAAATATAGTCTGGCCCTGTGAGTAGACTATTTATTTTAAAGAAAATTACATTGTATGGCAAAGCATGCACTTGAATTACTTTTTTCTCTCAATTTTTTCTTTGTGGATGGATTACACTATGGTGTGTTAAATAGAATCCGTCATTGTTTAAAATTCATGTTTCTCAATCTTTTTTGCAAAATTTAGTTTTTAACATTCATTTATTTTATTACAATATTGTACAAATATTCTTTATTCCTTTCAAAAAATTATTTTTTTAAACAGCATACAATATTGTAATTTGCTTTTATATTTTGTAATTAAGAAAATGCTGATTTTCTTTTTTAAAATGGTAAAGACCAACTTGAAATTTACCAGTAATTGTTCTTTTGTAATGTATTTTCAACCTTATTTTTTCCACCTTTGTTCTTCAACACTGTCACAGACTTGTTTAGGATTCTTTTCAGAAACTCTCTTAAGCAGATATTTTTTCAAATAAAGTTATTTTTACTTCAAATTATTTTAGTCTTTATTGACATTTTTAAACTCATGAATGCTGGTGATCACCAATCTGGTTCTTGTCGAACCTTGTAAAGGCCCATCAAAATGCATATATTAACTGCAAAGGGATAGTTATAATGACCCTTCCACTACTTCATGGGTTTAACAATTTACTTTGATTCATTCCTTATTAACTATCCAATTTTTGTTCTGATGAAGTTGAGGCACATGACCAAGTTGTACTAATCCATTTATATTCACTTGATAGATGGGACTCTCTTTCTATTTTTAAAAGGGCCAATTTTCTTTTACAATATACATTATTATATGGTTTCAGAATTTTCCTCATCTCAATATCATAAATTTCTAGATTATTTAATATGTATTTGTCTTCTTAATAGGTAGGTGCACATTAGTAGTAATATCTATATCTTTTTTGAGTTTCATAAATGAACATACCTAATTCTGTGGCTATATTTAAATCCATTAAGCATGCTGAAGAATATGTATCTAGACCCATGTATGTCTTAATCACTTTATCTTTACCTTTAAGCTTAATTTTAATTGGTACTGCAGGATAAAATAGCTTTTTATTACTTACTTTTGTCTCTGAAAGGTTTTTGCTTCATTACTTCCTGATTCTTTTGACTCTACCTTTTTATCTTTATCCTTCTAAATTCACAGTGAGTGCTGCTGTGAGATATTTGAACCATCGCTGCTCATTTGGCCTATCTTTTCTCCTAATGCAGAAATGTTAAAGGTAAATATATATACAAACGTTAAAGCTTAATTAAAAGAATGGAAAAAAGTTAACACTTATGAAGCAAATAAACATTTGCTTATTTCATTAAAAGAATTGCAGTTCACTGCATTCCTGTTCAAATAATCTCGATGCAGTTTCCAAATACGGTTTGGTTTGGTTGAACATTTTTAGAAAGCTTCTGAATTATTAAGATCATCAAAGTCAAACCATTAAAAAAAAAAACTACTGTTGAAATCTACAAATCTATATCAAGAATAAATAAATATATGGAAAATCAATCTTACATTAAGTTGACTTACCTTTTTCCACTTTGTAATTATGGCTGTTTTGGTTTTTGTACCAATGCAAGTTCTCCGAACAGTGGTGTGTTCATGATTCTTGCTTCTTTTTCACAAACTTTGTAAATGTACTAAAGTTTACCTTTTTGATTTTTTACCATACATACTATCAACTTATATCTCCACTTATCAAGTTGTTTGTAGGGAAGTTTTTTAACTATTCTATGAATAGCACCAGTAGAATTCAATTCATTCAATGGCGAGTAATATTTTCCATTGCAATCTATGATAGGCATCTAAAAACACAAGAAAGATTCTGCCATAGCTTCACCATCCTCATTCTATTTCATTCATTCTCTTAATATTTTAAATATGTCATTAGCAATAACTTGTTCATTTCAACTGTTTCTCGAGGTTTTCTACTGCCTTTTATACTTATATTTTCGTCAAAAATCGCCATACAACTTCTTACTATGTTTTCGGCTTTACCTTCTGTATACTTAAATAAATAAGAAAGCAAACTATCTTTGGAAACACTCGTTTATTGTTCTTTTAGGAGTAACTAAAATGTTTTTAATTTAGTTGAATTAGTTCCATTAAATATTTCAGGCTCACATGTTGAAAGAGGATTATTTACTCCTCCCTACTCACTATCATAACTTTGTTTTAAAAATTTATAATTAAGATTCAAATTATTTATTTTCAAGCTATACTTTTTATTTTAGTTTCTGAAAATTTGTTAATTTTTATTTT